>PVJD01010272.1:0-55084 GCA_004026545.1 Mormoops blainvillei
CCCTTTTTCCTTTTCCTTTTTCCTCTTTCCTCTTTCTCCTTTCTTTTCCTTCCTTATTTTCCTCCTTTTTCTCCCTTTACCTCCATTCCTTCAACTCACATCTGACTTTGAGCACTGCTGCTATGGACAAGCCAGTACACTTGCTATCTGACCTGAAGGGCAATGCATAGTCCCCACTTTTCTGCCCCAAGGCTTCCCTGCACGTGGGAGCTGTTCAACCTGACCTCAGGTGCAACCTGGCGGTGCAGAGCGTTACCACTTACTCCCATTAACGGGCATGGGAGCTGGTAGATAAATGTGCAGCCTCCTGTCCTTCGAGGGACAATGCTGAGACCCATTCGACATGGTCCGTCAGAGTCCCCAGGAGTTTAACCACAGTGGCCCACAGCTATGACCAATTGGACAACATTGCATTTGCTGACTTCTATTCTTCCCTGGCTTTCTTTCTCCTTTTTCTCTCTCAAGCTCTTTCTTTCTTATATTATCTTATTTAAAATATTATCTTAAGTACACCGTTTGTACCCAAGTCCTGTTTACAGGGGAATTCATCAAAGATGGCCCTCTTTACCAAGTCACTTTGCAATTGTAATTAACCATAAACCAAATTTATACTGATTGATGCAATGAAGGGATTTTATTGATTCATACAAATAAAATTTCCAGAGGAAATATTCGTTTCATGAGAATCTTTATCCCTACAACTTTACTATATTTCAACGATCTGGTTTCCCTCCACCATTCTACTTGGCCTTCTACTATATCAATTTCATTCAATGGGCAATTTTTCTTCAAGGTCTCCAGATGAGTTTCAGTGGTTTCCAGGGTCTGATAACATTGCCATTTACCTGTTATATGAAAGAGGTGATGCCTTAACCTCAGGATGCTTAGAAAATCTCCTGAAATTCACCCTGATTGGATCAGCCTAGATTTCATGTTCCTGCCAGTACTAATCACTGTGTGACCAAGGAAAGTAAACATACTGGTTGGCTTTGATTGAGTCATGGAACTGGGAAAAGATATGTCTTCTTGGAACCTACCTAATTTCCCCAATAGAAACAGGAGCTGTTGGGAAGGGTAGTTAGGTGAATGCTAAAGAGGTAACAAAAAATGTCTACTATTTTACCCCACACTATCTGAAGACCTGTAAGGTACTGTGCAAATGTCAGTGACTGTTATTTGCATCTGGTTTTCTGGGCAGGAGCCTCTCATGTGGTTCTGTCTCTTTGTCTTTAACCTAGAGCAGGGGTTTTATATTCAAAATAGCCCCAAGACGTCTTCTGATTCACCTTGGTGTCCGTGGAGTTGTGGACATCTTTGCGAGCCGTGACACCCTACCAGATGGGCATGGGTAGAGAAGCAAAGAGAAACTCTCTCTCTCTCTCTCTCCACACACACACACACACAGGACAAGCAACGCATGTGTTCTTCTGCGCACAGTTTGATGTTCACTGAAACAGCTGTTATCTCTCAGTTGCTCCACATAGATTAACGTGAATAGGATTCTGTTAGTATAGGCTAAATCAGTTTTTATTTTAGCGACAGAACTATACCACACATGGACCATTCTACCATCCATGAGCCGCTTCAGTTTTCCTCCTCATAAGAGGCTAAAAACAAACTGATTCCACAGGATATAATATAGGCTACACTGAACACAACAAACATCCTGTTCTCAGCATCTTAAAGCCCTAAAATATGAGTAATTTGGGAAGAAACTATGAGTTTTGGGCCATCGACTATTATTTGTTTGAGAATACTGCTTCAAAATCTGAGTTGCAGCACAAAATTAACAATGATATAAGTTTTTTTAATAGTGATAGTGCTTCCATCAGGGAGATCCCAAATATGGTAGGAAATTTCTTACTCAATAATATGATGGCCCTTTCAGATATGAACTGTGTTGGTAAGAGCATGGATAGAATTGCTGGAATAAATGGCATTGAACAAAAGACAGTGAAGTTGGCCAAGATAAACATTTTTCTTTTTTCCTTAGTAAAAGAACATAGGGTTCATGTGCTAAATCATAAATAGGAAAAAATGAACTCATCCAGGAAAAATAAATAGGTCAACATTAATTCTAGTCTTGCTTTATGGCGATAAATGTGTTTTTTTAAAATGACTAATTGAATACATGACAAGAAACGATAGTCCCAGAAAATAACTAGCAATTGAGAACATATCACTGCCTTGCAGAAATCCAGACTCATAGTAACTCATACTGAAACACGGACGCAAACAAAGTGAGGATTTGAGAACCACAGCAATAACTTTTGGTTCTGTAAAATGGTTGAAACATGGTCTTTACCCTGCAGACCTTTGACACCAAGCTGCTTCTCTGATTCTGCCTGCTTTTGCAGGAAATCACCTATGTTGGCTCTGTGGATAAGAAGTCATAAATATTTCAGGTCCTGGCAGTCAATTACACGCGCAAGGCAGGAAAAGTGAAGAAGCAGAAAATAGCTTGAATCGGCCATTGGAAATGACTTTACTTGGTGGTGCAAATATGAAAATCCTCAAAGCACCACCTGGTTTCACGAGTTCATGTTGTTACCAGATACCCCAAATATGACTTAACAGCATGACCACATCTGGATCAATGGTAAAGAAGAAACATTGTAGGGAGAGGTTCAAAGTACCACGAAATAAAAGACATACAATAAGGTCTGTCTGAAAAAAGTCCAGCCATTGGTGATGTGACAATGATTTGCATGACATTGATGTAACCTGACAGCCAAGGAGAATGGACTGGAATGCACATGCGTGAACAATGATGATTTCACTGTACGAGTCAGTGGGAGTGGTAGAGGGTTGATGAGTGAGCCTGTGTACTGTGTGGTCATCACAGTCAAAATGACTGAATGAGTAGAGCAGTGAATCTGCATCAGATTTTGCATTAAGGTTGAACATTCCTCCATGGAAAGTATTCAGATGATTCAGAAGGCTTTCAGAGACAATGCAATGAGTGCAGCACAAATAAAATGTGGCACACATGCTTCAAAAATGGTCAAGAGTCTGTTGAAAGTGATCCACACTATAGAAGGCCTGCCACGAGCAGAACACCTGAGAATGTTGAACGTGTACAGGCTGCAATCAACAGAGACTGGCGACTGATGACGCAAGAACAAGAAGCTGGTCTGGGGATTCCAAGAACTACTGCATCTGAAATTTTGATGCCAGATTTTGCCATGAAACATATCGTGGCAAAATTTCTCCCCTGGGGTGTGCTACCAGAGCAGAGGGAACATCACATGCAGTTGCTAGTGACTTGATTTAAACTGCTACCAATGAATCAGAACTCCTCAAGAAGTTCATAAATGGAGATGAATCGTGTGGGTCTACAGCTATGATTGGCAAATGAAGGACCAGTTGTTCCAATGGAAGTTGCCTTGTTCTCCACACCCGAAGAAGGCATGGCAAAGTTGCAGCAAGATCAAGAACATGTTGACAGTGTTTTTTGATTGGGAAGGTGTTGGCCATCACAGCCACACCCCTCCAGGCCAAACGATTAATAAGGAGCACTACCTCAATGTTCTCTGTTGATCAAGAGATGCAATGTGATGAAATGTCCTCAGCCGTGGGCAACTGGTGATTGGCAGCTTCATCACAACAACACGCTCCCTCATGCATCATGTCTTTTGCAGAGTTTTTTGGTGAAACATCAAATCACCCAGGTGACTCAGTCCCCCTATAGCCCAGGTTTGGCACCCTGAGACTTCTGGCTTTTCCAAAAACTAAAAATTACCTTTGAAAGGGAAGAGATTTTAGACCTTCAACAAGATTCAGGAAAATATGACAGGGCAGCTGTTGTGATTCCAGCAAAGGATTTTGCAGAGTGTTTTGAACAGTGGAAGAGACGGGGGGAGAGCCATGTGAAGTCCCAAAGTGCCTACTTTGAAGGGGACTGAGGTACCATTCTCCTGTGTACAATGTTTTTTGTATCTTGTATCTTCTTCAAAAAATGTCTCTATTTTTCGTAGTGCATAGCTTAATACTTTCTGGACAGAACTTCATGTAACATGCAGGATTGGGATGAAGATACACTCATACAAATGGCGTATCAGCTTAACCTCCTTTGCTTCAGAGGGTACATTTGGAAACACATGCAGAGGTGGTAAGGCAGTAGATTTCAGTACAATAGCAAGAAAACCTTCCTACCAGTGAAAACAATCTAAGAGTGGAAGGTGTAATCAGGTCTTTGCCAATTCAAGTTGTCAGACAGAAACCCCATCCCCCCAAGATGTTATTCATGATCAAGTTCAGAACTGAACTAAATAACTAGATAAGGATTCAAAGGCTCTGGAGAAGGGGTATATTTTATTTCCCAGCTATTGCTAATATTTTTACTTCTTTGACATTTTGGAAGTAAGGAGGAGTTTTCTAGACCACTTGGGAAACATTTGTTATGGGAGACCTGAAAGCAGGAAAATTTTCACTGAGATTCTCAGAATTTTTGAACTGACAGATTTAATGGTTTTGATTAATTTGAAAGGAAATTTGCTTTAACAGGAGAAGTGTGTATCTATTAGGAGTGAGAATGAGGGAGGAACAAAGGGTCTAACCTACCAAGAAGAGAAAGATAACAAAGTTTAGTTGATATTACAAAAACGTTGTGAGATTACACAGGGTATACATATTAAAGGCATGTCATATGAACACTGGTTCCCATCTTTTCATGGAAAAGTCAGGAGACATTCTCTTATAAAGCAGGTGGTAGGATAGTACAGATTCTTAAGTTTTCTAATTTGATAGTAATAAGCCTGGAGAACAGAAATTCATCCATCCCAAGGTTATAATCTCTTCCTGCTATGTGTTCAGGGTATGATACGCTTATGGGTATCTGGAGCGGGAATGCCCAGGTTGGTTCTACCCTATCTTGTAACTGAATTGTGGCTGAGTTGAAAAAGCCTTGGCGTGTTCTGTCAAAAGTACAGAGGTTGAACCAAGTTCTGGTTATGTGCCAGCCATAGACGCTAGAAAGGTAACATTCCCAACAATAGCTAAGGTTCCCAGCCGCAAAGGCCTTTTCTTTTTCTTTTTTTCCTTCCTTCTTTCTTTTTAATTTTTTCTTTGTTCTTTTTTTGGTAAAGTTTGATATCAAGTTTTGGGATACCTCTAGTTTTTTCTTTCTTAAGATGGCTGTGGCTATCTGGGGTCTTTTTTGATTCCATATAAATTTTGGAATTATTTGTTCTAGTTTGTTAAAATACACAATTGGTATTTTGATGGGCATTGCAATGAATTTGTAGATTGCTTTAGATAGTATGGACATTTTTATGGTGTGACTTCTTCCTATAAATGAACTCAGTACATGCTTTCATTCATTTGACTCTTTCAAATTCTTTCTTAGGTATTAATTTTTTAATTAACAGTTGACATTCAATATTATATTAGCTTTAGGTGAAGGCTAGGTTTCTTTACATGAAAATTTAATGAGTTTATTGACCCATGATGGAAGACTTTTCCAAACAAAATGTACAGTCTCTATTACCTCATGGGGATAAGATGGCAGACATCTGGCTCTGGGGCTGTGGCACTGACGGATGTCAAGGTATAGCCCACCGAGCACGCAATTTGAAAATATAGTGCATTTGGGACTCCCTGGGGAAAAAAAGAGAGAACTTCTCAAACAGAAGGTACAGATGAGTCTTACCCTCATAAGACCTGAGCCCAAAGGGAACCTTGCTGGGGAAGCTATCTTGAGACCTAGGCCTGCAACGACATGACAGATTTTAGGTTCTTGTTGTACCTACTACCTTTGGTGTTGGTGAGTGTCAGAGTGGTCTTTTATGGAAAAAAATGCCTCAGTGTCTTGCTTAACCACTGGATTCAAAATGTTGGAAGTCCTAACATGAGAGCCATTACACAGCCACCTCATGTGCAAACCAGCCTTGATCATTGAATTTGGCACCAAGCCTGACACAAGGCAAGAAGCACTTCTTAGCCTCCCTGCACTTTTTAATCCCCAAATGTAGGTATTTTCTTACACACTTTTTTTTTTTTTCCTGAATACTCAGGGCTGGTACTTTGTAGCAACCAAGGAAGATGAGTGTGAATTCAAGGTTATCTTTCAGTCTTAACCTGTATGGTGAATTGATTAGCTTTGATCACTAAAGAGAAGATGAATCAACTTTGGTGATGTACCTTTCTAGTTAGGCAGAAACCTTATGGTATTGTAAATATCTGATAAGACAAATATCCCCATAGTCACTCTTTTAAAAAATCTTCAAAAATTCAGTTCTGTTTTTTATTTCCTTTTAGTAATCTGTAATATAAAATTGTAAAAAATGTTATTTGAGTTTTAATTAATTTTTGTTCAGTGCATACATTATTTAGGAAATAATCAAAATAGATTTTTTCCATTTTTTGAGCTTCCTTAATGCTTACTGGTAAGGTTTTATAATTCATTAATTTTGGTTCTACACTTGTTTTAAGATTAGAAGAAATTCGTTATCAATTCATACAGTTAATAGTAAGTAGCTTTATATGTACTTTTATCTTCTCACTCTTCATGATCTCTTAATAGTTATAAGAATTTTAAAGTTAAATAGTTATTTAACTATAAAAAGTTCATAGTTTCTAAAGAGTTTTCTTACATTTCTAGTGTAAATCACATTATTTTGAAGGAACACCTATGTCTTTGTTTCCATTAGTTACAATTTCAGCTATTTTCTCATTCTATTCCTCATCTTAGGGAAAAGTGTTCGGTCTTTTATCATTAAATGTGATGTTCACTAAAGGTTTTCGTAGATGTTCTTTTTGAGACTGAAAATATTTCCTTCTATTTCTATCTTACCGAATGTATTTTAATCATGAAATGGTGTTGGATTCTGTTCAAATACCGTTTTGGCATATGTTGAGATAATCATATTGTCCTTTATTCTATATTAATAGAGTTGTACATTCACTGATTTTTTGCATATTAAATCAACCTTACAAATCCTGGGATAAATCCTACTCAATTATGGTGGAAATCCCATTTTATGTACTGCTGGATTCGGTTTGTTAATATTTCCTGGAGCATTGTGGCATTTGCATTTATTGGAAGTATTGGGTGGCCTGTTTTTGTTCATTTTTTTTCCTGTGTTATCATTATCTAGTCTTTGTGTCATGATCATCCCAGCCTCATAGATGGAGTTGGTGACTATGTTCTCTCTCTCTTTGTTTTAACATTTGGTAAAAATTACAGATTAGACCATTTATGCTTAGGCTTTGCCGCATAATAGTTTTTAAATCCCTAATATCTTTATTGGGTAAAATATATACTTACTTTTTCTATATCTTCTTGAGTAATCTGTATCTTTTTAGAAATTTGCCCATTTTATCCAATTTATTTAATGTATTGCTAAACAGTTATTATACTCTTTCTTTTGAACTCCTTTTATTTCTGTGAGACTGGTAACAATGTTCTCTTATTTATTCCTGATTTAGAAACTTGAATTTTTTATCTTTTTTCTTGGACTTTTTAAGATTAAAAAAAAATGTGACATTTTCAAAAAAACAGTGTTTGTTTTTATTGATCCTCTTTATTATTTCATTCATTTCTACTCATATAAAGTATTTCCTTATGCTTGCTTTGAGTTTAGTTTTTTAATTCCTTAAGATAGTAGATTATCAGTTTATCATTCTTTTAAAATATACATGTTTCTAGCTCTAAATTTCCTTATAAGCCCTACTTTAATTACCTCTCATAAGTTTTAATATGTTGTATTTTTATTTTGATTAATATCAAATAATTTTCTAATCCCTCTCGTGTTTTCTTTTTTGACTGTTATTTAATGATGTGTCATTTAATTTCCATACATTTGTGAACTCCACAATTTTTTTTCTGTTACACATTTTTAATTTAACACTATTGTGGTAAGGGAATGTACTTTATACAATTTCATGTGTTTAAATTTTTTAAGACCTGTTCTGTGTTCTGGCACATAGTTTATCTTGGAAAAGAATTTGTATTCTTTTTCTGTTGGTTGGAGTGTTGTGTAGATATCTGTCAGGTCTCGTGGATTTAGTGTAGTTCAAGTCCTCTACATCTTTAGTCTTCTGTCTAGTTGTATCCATTATTGAAACTGATGTATTGAAGTATCTAACTACATTTCTTTTGTCAGAAAAAATATACTTTTTCCCTCTTTGCCCTCCTCCGCCCATCCCAGCCCCCTACTCCCACAGTCAATTCCCACACTGTTGTCCATGTCTGTGGGTCATTCATCTATGTTCTTTGCCTATGTGCCATCCCCTTCTTTCCACCATTATCCCCCTCCCCCTTCTCCTCTGGTGACTTTTAGTCTGACCCATGTTTCCTTGCCTGTGGTTCTATTTCTTTCGGTAATTTATGTTGTTCATTAGAGTCCTGTTATAGGTGAGGTCATATGGTATTTCTCTTTTACCAACAGGCTTATTTTGCTTAGCACAATATTCTCCAGTTCCATTCATGCTGTCACAAAAGGTAGGGATTTCTTCTTTCTGCTGTGTAGTATTCCATTGTGTAAATATACCACAGTTTCTTGATCCACTCATTTACTGATGAGCACTTAGGCTGTTTCCAGTGTCTAACTGTATTGTTGAATCACCTATCCCTCCTTTCAATTCTGTCATAGTTTGCTTTATGAATTTTGGAGCTCTGTTGTTAGGTGCATATTTATTTATAATGGTGATATATTCAGGCTTAATTAATGAATTTACCATCTTGAAATATCTCTCTAATGATATAGTTATTTTAGAACTTTTTTCAGATTGCTCCATTTTATCAATTCTCTGATAGTCATTATTTTGTGTTGTGCTCATAGACTCTCCATTAGGTAGGATCATTTCTTCTTGTATTTGATCATTTTTGATGTGAGATTATCCTTGGCAGGAATTACCTGGTTATGAGAGTTTTGTTTGTGCTGGGTTATAGTATGTAACTGGTGGAATCTGGAGTTTAATTTTTGCCAGGAACTTACAAAGTTCCTGGACTTATTTCAACAGCTTCCTCCCTTGTCCGTTTGCTACACCTGTCATTGTTGCAATGGAAAGGACCAATTTCAAACTTTCTTATTTTCTGAAGACCAAATACGAGGTGAATTCACTATTTTTTTAAGGAACAATGGAACTGACAAGCAATGGGGCCAACAAGTAAGAGCTCTGATGTCATTTTGATGGACAGTTTTCCAGTTCCACTGAAACAATTGCAGTGTGCACACAGTCCTAGCTGTCTTTTTCACTGGTATCTTGTAGCACGCAGAGCCTGGAGTGGAGTGACTCTCAATAAATGACTGTCGAATGACTATATGAAACTGCTAATCTGACTTAAGCCAAGGAATTGGTTGAGGTCTCTCTAATCAAAAGCTAAAATTCTATATATCGATTCCTAATCAGAGCCCTAGCCCCTGAGTTCACTTTCCTAATGGAACCTTGGAGAATAACTTTAAATCTTTGAAAGTGAGGCAAAGGCAAGGATAGGAGTTGCTCTGTTAGACAACGGTTATTTGTGAAACCCATTACCACTCAAACTATTTTTGCTTAGATTTATGATCTTTATAATAAAAGAAGTTCCCTTTATAGCAAAAGTAATAAATATACCATTATTTAAGTGTTAAGTAGTTAAAGTTTGTTTTTACAAACCCATGAAGTGGAAAGGTGAACTCATATACAGAGGTCAGTTAATTTGCTAATTACACGGGTCATGACCTGAGCAGAAGATAGGAAAATCAGAATAATTAAGATCCACTGAGGACCACACACATATCTAATGGTCCTGCCTTTAGAGCTCTTGCTACTAGAATAGGAGCAGGCAGTTGATGTAAGAAACAATCAGCCTTCTTCCAGTGATCTCTGCATACTTGGCCATAAGGCCACATCTGGCCTTAGATTAATAAAAACTATCTATAGAATCTTACAAGATTTTAATGAGTATCCCCAGTGTGTAATTATTTGTATCACATTAATAAGCTATTAAATGGAAAGTGAGGTAACCCTGTTCCAGATTATGCCAGCTATCTTTTAACTTAAAAATCAAAGCTTCTAGACCCCTGTTATTTTTTTGAATTCAAAGAGTTTCTCCTTCCTAATCAATTTGCTCATCAAGAGTTAGCCCTCAGGGTTATTTAATTAATTAATTAATTTAGTTTTAGCTCTGGTGTGATTTAGAGACTTCTAAGATTAGCGTAGTGCACAGGGCATGTCTGTAGTGTTATATTTTCTATCACTTATTCTAGTAATTAACATGTTAGGGTCTTCTACTAGACTCTATAATCCTTGAGAACAAGATTCAAGTCTTATTTTCATATTCCTGGTAGCCAGTGTGGTACCTGGCACATGTCCTACTCAACACACATGTGTTAAATGGGCACATGATACCCCATCCGGATGTTGCTAGGTGATTATCAGCAAATACCTCTGCAGATCCCAAGGCATGAAAACCCCTTTCCTTGTGAGATCATCTTTTCCCCATACCATGGAAAGCCTGCAATATCTCTGTATGCCTTGGATGGATTCAAATTAATATAGCTAGAATAATGTTTTAGTGTAACTAATCAAAAGGTCATATAACAAAGGAAAACTAGCTCCTCATTTTAAAACTCTCACATTCTTTTTCTTAAAATACTAACATAATCTGTTAAGATAGATTATTGAAATATTAACATTTCATTGACTAGTAGTTTAGTTTTTCTTCCTCAAATTTTCCTCCAAGGGGTGGTAGAGAGAAAAGAAATGCTACATTGAAATTGGTTTCATTTAATTAGTTAATGATGCAGAATCATACCCTTTCCCCCAAGTATGTCTCATAGTCAGTGACTCTCTTCTCTGATGCTTTCTGGTTGGCATGATTAAAAGTTTCCAGGGTGATGGGGATGGGGGCAGGAACAGGAACACCCAAAGAGGCAGAACACAAGGATTTCAGTGAATTCAGACTTGAGTCAGGTGTATCAGTTCTCTGACTTCCTTGTCTTTATGTACTAAACAAGTGTCTTCATCTAGAATATCAATTCCACCTTTAAAATTCTGTCTTATCCTTAAATACTGAGCCTCTCTATACTCTTGCACCATCACCACCAATAGACATAGAGGAATCCTAGAGTAGCAAGAATCGATTAGTCCCAAGGCTCAGAAGTATAACCACATGCAGAGGTATCCAACCTTTGGGCATCTCTGGGTCACACAGGAAGAATTGTCTTAGGTCACACATTAAATACACAAACACTAATGAAAACTGATGAGAAAAAAAAAGGTTTTAAGTAAATTTATGATCTTGTATTGGGCCTCATTCATAACCATCCTGAGCTGCATGCAGCCCACGGGCTGTGGGTCAGTCACCCCTGGGGCTACAGCATCTGCAGGATTCTGGCGCCATGGGGATCCTCCATGTCCACACCCTTCATGGAAATGCAAGATTATCAAATACAGGCATGTGTTCAGAGTATGTTTGTGTAAGAGGATCAGAGAGAGACTGAGGGAGTGGCATATGACGGGAAGGAGAAAGGAAAAGGAAGAATATAGTTTGATTATTACTATGTTTTAATTTGGTATTTATTAAATGCTTATAGCATACCAGGCACTATGCTATGAGCTTCTACTTCCAAATTTAACCCTCAGAATAAAATTTTGAGTTAGGCACTGTTTTAGTTCCATTATACAGATGGAGAAATGAGGCTAAGGAAGGTGAAATAAGCTACCAAGCTGCATATTTTAAGTGGTGTGGTGCTAAACTCAGGCAGTCAGACTCCAGGGGCTAGTCTCATAATCACTGACCTATAGAGAAAGAAAGAGTAGAAGTCCATTAAAGGGAAGTGGTGTATTTTTAGAGACTTGGTGATTTCTATTTGCCTAAACTTTCTAGGCTCTAAATGATTGGCTGCTTGCAAAGAGAGCTGGTCCTCAAAAAGTGAGGACCCCCTGATTATCTCCCCAGAGCAATGTGAGGTAGCAGGATAGGCGCCAATCTGGTCTACACAACTGCTGTCCATCTGTCGAACCTGCTCTTCCTCTTGTGATTGCACCCGTCAAGACCTCAGCTTCTTTGTTGACCATGAAGCAGAAATAGTCTTCTGCCATAATCTTTTCCCTTCAGTGTAAACATTTGCCAAACCTGCTTTAGAATTGTGAAATTCTGTTGGTGAAGGGTCCTTCCCTTTCTTCCTACTTGGTTTAGGGAACATAGGAGAGCGAATTCGCATATTTTATTTTCCTTGTGATTTTTGATTAAAAAAAAGGCATCAATTATTCAAGTCTTTTTTATTTAAGTGTTCTTTAAAATGCTGCCTAGGAAGGCATTATACTAGTCATTGCACTGGGACCAGGATTGTCCTAGGCACAGAGACATACTATATGTAAGGATCATCAATTTATGTTTATAGCATCACAGCCAAGTATAATTCAGTAAAATAAATTCTATGGTAAGCAGACAAGGTGGGCCCGAGAAGTTTGTTTCTCTGTTGGTCTGACTTAAGGGAAAGATAGATTTAAAAAATTATACCTGTTCACTGACAATATATCCTTCAGGCAGTCTTCTATCAATATGTTCTCTCTGTTGAGTTTTGATAACTGAGTTTCTGAAAGCTTGATATTATATTTCTTGAAAACTACCTGTATTGAGGTTATTTTAGATTTATAGTTAAATGCAGTACCTTACTTTTTAATAATTAAATAAAGTACAAATTGACTTTTCTAAATGAAATGTAAACATATAAATACATCAGTACAGAAGGCTATACTTCATATGCTCTGAAGTGACCCACATTTGCTTCTCCTTTGTAAGCAGTTCAATATTTTAGTTTATCGTCAGCACGTTAGTGTGCTTTGGGGGATGCTGAACAGACTTTGCCTATAATGTATGACATGTGTGTTATTACATCATCTTGCTGTGATTGTCATTTAAAAGACCCTGGCATCTCAACCTTCAATGCTGATGCAGAGCTGCCTGGTGGAGCATTTGTCCTTAGTTGTCATTGGCTCTTCCTGCTGTGATTTCCTAGGACTGCGGACATCGTCGAAGAATCCATTTCATTCATAATGCTAGCACACTTTTTAAATTTGAAATAATTTCAAAGTTTATTGACTTCACACTTTTTTCTTTTTTAGAGTGAGGCAAATTAGAGGTTCTATGAGCTCTTAGAAGCAAAGCCAGTAATAAAATCCAAACATGTTGACTTCTAGTTTAACCAGCTTTCGTGAATTTCAGGCGATTCCCTGAGTAAAGATTTCAAGTAGGTGATTCACGTATCATCTTGCTCAAACACCTTTTATATGGGTTAATTTATGTCATTAAAAAAATTTCATTCTATGTTTTCCCAAATGTATCGACGGCATGCAAGCTCCGGGGAAGTTTACGTTTGGGTATTTGATAGCGTCACACAAATTGGATTTACTCACCGGGCTAGATGTTGTCTGAGAGACTATGGCATTCAAGATTTGGAGTGTGCCTGGTATGGCCCTTCAAACATGGAGCAGCCCCAGAGCTCTTTTAACCTGGGGGCCCTCTACAACAGAATCTGAAAGCTAAAGCCCCCCAGATGAATCTGGTGTGCTGCCTGCTTTAAGTAAAGTATTATCAACCACCGATATTTGCTTGTGTACCCCGCATCCGCGCCACCAAGCGGGAGTTGAGTAGTTCGAACAAAGAAGAATGTGGGGTCTGCACCGCCTAAAATACTTAGTTTAAACCTTTGCAGAAGAAGTTTGACAATTATTACTCTGGCAGCTCTAAACAGCATGTCTTATAATCGAGATTCCATTGGTTGAATTCTATTTTTTTATGGTCTACGAGAAAAAAAAACAAAAAAACTTTAGGTCATTTCAGATTCACACTACGGTTTGTAAATGGATAGCTTATTCAATGCCTTCCAGGGCAATCAATGATGTTTTTGTTTATGGCTGATTCTTCCTATGTCCTTGAATATTCATTTTTCCAGAAAACTGACAGGTAATTATAAATTGAAATGACATTTTCCACATACACGTGGATGCATTTCTCCTTTTAAATATAAGAACCTGAGGATACAAATGTCTTTGATATGTGAATTGACACTTGCAAGCCTTTAATAAATTATTTATGAGAAGAATATGGAAGAAATCAACATCCGCTTTGAAATTACTCTTGAATTTTTGTGCCGACTCTTGTTCTTAGTGAATATGCTGAGGCCATAGATTTGTTAGATTTGTTTTCTATGGGTCATAGAATTAGCTTTGCGGTAAATTGGAAAAGTCTTAAATTATTTTTTGCGAAGCCTCTAAACAAATCCAGTAAAAGTCCTGACACCATTTATGAAGTTGACTTAATTCTGTTACATGGATTTCAACACTTGGTTTAATCATGGTCCGTACAAGTAATATCTGAAAATTGTACTCTTAGTCCATTCTTTCCAGTTTTCTCTAGAACACTGATCTGTCTTTTAATGACTTCTGTTACTGTTATTTTGTTGGATAGTAGTTATCATGTTATGTGTATCTGCAAAGATTCATTACTGTCTCTATGAAACAATCCTTCGTCACACTTATGACTGCTTAGTATAATCATACATTTAAAAATATCTCTTTTCTTGACTCTAAGTTCCACAAAATTAGGCACCAAGAATATACTCTTTACCATTGTAACCCCACATTAATTATTTATTCAGCACATATTATTGTGTGGATGCTTATCACATAAACTGTGCTAATCCTAGAAAGGAACAGTGTGAAACATCCACGTCCCGACTCTCCTAGAGTTTATAGTTTAATTTCTAGAACAGAACTGAGCACACAGAAATTGCTTAGAGATGCTCATCAAAAGAATGAATTAATGACAAGTATTGATATTTCATACTAAATTGGTGAAAATTGTAGTTAATTTTCTTTCACAGGTATAGGGTTCTAATCCCCATAAGGAAGACTAGCGTCAGTAAAGAGGATGTATGAGAAATAGTGAATAGTTAAACACTCACCCACTACTGGGAAAACAACACCTAACCAGTTAACTATAGTGAGTGCTGAAGAAAGAATGAGCATTAGTTTTACCTGGAGTTTTTAAAGAGTGAAATATCTATTGGGTCTAAAGGCCAAGGTCTTTACAGTGGCCTGCAAGTGTCCGTGCAATAAGATCTTCGGGAAGTGAGACTCAGGTCCTACTTCTCTTGCTCATTCTACTCCAGACACGTTATTCTCTTTGTTCTTTAGTCATGTCAAGTTTGCTTCTACCTCTGGATTTCTTTGTTGTTGTTTCCTCTGCATGAAGCATTCTCTTTAAAGGAATCCAGATGGTTTACCTTCTCAGCAACTTTGCCATATTTTACTTTATTCATGTGACTTTTTCAGAGACACTTTCTCTGAACTCCATAACAATGAACACTCCCTACCCAGGTAGGACTTACACATTTTTTCTGCTTATTTTCTTGCTTGCTTGCTTAATTGATTTATTATTCATGCATTCAATTATGTACTGAGTTGTTTATTTTAGTTAACCAATTTGATACTACAGATTTAAGGCAGGGTATTTTTATATATTACAAGGAGCAAAGTTACATAAACATGAGCGAGACAGTGGAGAATACCTTGGCAAATACAGACATAATGCTACTAACATTTACATGGATTGGTCATTACAGACTATTTCAGCAACAATAGAGAGATCTAGCCTCTCTTAGCAAAGAATGACTCTGAGTGAACATCAGTGGCTATAAAAGTCTATTTGGGAATGTTTTGAAGATATTCTGTGACAAATATCTAACCAGGGGTATACAACCCGCGGCCCATGGACCATGGCTATGAATGCAGCCCAACACAAAAATCATAAATTTACTTGCAACTTTTTTTTGGCTTATCAGTTTTTATTAGTGTTTGTGTATTTAATGTATGGCCCAAGACAACCCTTCTCCCAGTGTGGCCCAGGGATGTCAAAAGGTTGGACACCCTTACTAGGCTAGGCATATTTGAAGAGTGACTTGTGGGCTTTTTGTATCTCCTAGCATACTAAGCCATACCCTTTTTACCTGATTTCAAAATTTCAATTGATCATGCTCACTAGAGTCCTGACTTAACCTTGTCTAAGGTTAAAAAGGGTAGAAATGAGCAGCTACAGCTCTTTGGCTTGCCCCTATCTCAGTGTAGACTTTACTGCAACCATTTTTTTTGGTTTATCAATTCAAGCTCCACAACTTTGGTTGTCCCCATGGAAAATGTTCTGAAAATTCTTATTTCTCAGAGCCAACTTCACCAAACCCAGGGCCAATAACTCAGGCATGCAAGTAAGAAACTTTGATCCCTGTGTTATTCATACAGGTGCTTACATTAAATGAACACATTCTATTATATACACCTCAATATTTATGTGGGGCCATGTGAATTTTGTTGCACAACAAAGGCTAGGGGCTCAAAACTCAAAATGGCTACATTGCCAATGATGAGGACTGCATTAGAAGGAGCACGTGCGTGAGCGCAATCCAACACCACCTTCAAGGACTGCCTTACCATGTGTGAGTTACAGGAGCCTCTTGACTCTTAGTACATGAG
Organism: Mormoops blainvillei; assembly: GCA_004026545.1. Classification (NCBI taxonomy): domain Eukaryota; kingdom Metazoa; phylum Chordata; class Mammalia; order Chiroptera; family Mormoopidae; genus Mormoops; species Mormoops blainvillei. The sequence continues at coordinate 16,462 of PVJD01010272.1, forward strand.
AAAGCATGGCACTCGGCAGTGGAGGGTAAGAAAGTTTTCTTGTAAGAAATTATCCATCAGGAAAATGGTACTAATTATATACCTTAAAGGGCCATGATAACAGTCTAGGAAAAAAATTTGTGTTCATAGCTATGAAATATTCACTATTTATGAAAGGACTGCAATGTTTTTATCTTTGTTTGTTTTAAGGGGGTTAACCTTTAAGAATTTTCTTGTAAACTGACTTTTTATTTGTGAGACTATGAGCCTGTTTTGGAGTTGTGTTAATTATGGAGGCCAATTTCCTTTTAATGCATGTATATGGTTAAGCAATCTTGTATTCACACACACTCAGCATTGCTTATTTTCATATTCTGAGGGTACCACAGAACTTCCAAACATGCCATGAGAAGTGTTCCTTTCCCAGTCCAGCTGTTGGCTTTTCTCATGCCACTCTCAGCTACCCCATCTTTTCTTTAGTTGCTGTTGGAACCTTTGCTGGTGCCATTGCCTATAACCATAGAACCTGCTTCTCAGGGGATTCAGGACATGTTTGCTCCCAGGGGACCATGCTTCACAAATAGAAGCAGAAGTTTTCTTGCTTCTTGTATGGTTCCACAGAGGCAAGAAGTAAAGGAGGGTGTGGGAAGAGTGTCTAGTGATTTGCAGATTCCCTAACCCTAGTTTGGAGAGTAAATCAGCCACAGAGGACCCTGATGGCAGCCTGTTGCTTTGTCTAGATGGGAATTTTGACTCTATTTTAATATGTTTTCTATGCTAAGTTTAAAGGCTTGATTGATTCCATTTCTGTCAGTTTCTTCCTGTTAAAAGATTGTTAGTAGTTTATCCTATATCTTGAGGCTGCCTTCCCTCATCAAACAAATGTATAACTATGCTGTTAAAAGCTGTGAATTTCTTCAGTCACCTCTGTTTTATCCTGAAACCTAGTACCAGACATCTCAGTGGAAAGGTTGACAGTTTTTCCCAAAGGCATACTGAGACCCAGGACCTAATCAATCCCCGAACACATAACCAATAATCAACAAACGGCAAGGGCAGTGTCACCTCAATGACATAATCAGCAAATTTAAGGGAAATTGACTTCTTTTCCTTGACCTGAGCCTTGGCACCAGCCCACCACCTCTTTACAAAGGCTGTCCCACAGATCTCGATCTTTTTCCCAGGACAATGTAAAATTATTTGTCCCTGTGTTCATCAAAATCTGAGATGACTTTGATCAGAAGGCACAAACATTCTCCTCCCATTTCGTTTTATCATTGAGTTTGCTATAGAATTCATCAGAATTGAATGGAAACAAACACAGCATCCACTTTGCATACAATTTTAAATAGAAAACCAAGTTCCTGGGTTTAGTTTTGAGAAGATACTGCCAAAAATTGAAACTAATACTTATTAACAAATAATAATTTGGTTGATCTTTCTATGAACAGAACTCTGCTTCTGCTTATAGGGCTCAGGAATATGCCAGGCAGCCCCAAGCTTACACACCTGCAATGGAGAGCTAAAGCACAGGAGAGCAACAGGTTAACTGATACTGGCATGAGTGAAACGAGCGTCATCTCAATTGCTTTCTCATATCTGCTAGGTTCTAAGTGATGATCTATAATACAGTAACCAAAATCAGAAGGGTCACCTGAGCAAGAAGTGTCCCTGGAAGAATAGGAACAGAATTGGCATAGCCATGGTAACAGCAGTAGGGTTTGTTGTTTTATGTCCCAGGGCAATGTTTTCTTTGTTCCCCCAGAAAATGAGATCAAAGGGGGACCACCAGAATTTTACTTCAAGTCCAGTTAGAGCCCAGTTCACATTCTTGAACCATTGGAATAAATTATGACAACTGGGAAAATATTAAAATATGGTGCTAATCTGAATCGTAGACAGTCTGGTAAATTCTGGGTTTGTGTTGAATGAAGACACTATATATATTTTTTGTATGGATAATTCTTAATTTACTTACATCGCTGTGGGCTCATGTGTTTTTTATTACTTCAGGTAGTAATCCAATACCACTTTATTGGCTTTTGTCATTCAAATTGCTTCAGCTTTGGCCATTGGGCGCCCTTTCAGTAGGCTTTTGTGTCACCTTCACACCAGTGCTCTCTCAGTCTTGGTTTCTCCGATTGTTGCCCTTGTGCTAGTCTGAGTAGGTGTGAGGTCAGCTTTCCTCTAGATTATAACACAAGGTGTAATTCATAGCTTTGAATAGTTTCAGACCAAAGCAGACTCCCAAGTCTGTTCTGTTTCACTTAAACTCTTAAACCTAGCTACCTTACAAAAAAACATTCACTAGATAGCCTAGTCCAGTTTAGAAAAGCACTTTTTTCCTTTGGTTAGGCTTGAAATCCAAACCTAGCTTTAAAAATTTATTTTTATCCCGTCTGACACACACACACACACACACACACACACACACATTTATTGGGAACTTTGTGTGAAGGGATGCTAATGATATCTTTATATTATCAGAATTCAGAATTCCATGCTGACTTTTAACATTAAGTACTGGAAGGTCCAGTCTTCCCCTGTGACTTGATTGCAGAGAAGGCAAAAAATGATCGTATTCATGTCTTAAGGTGAAATGATATCTTATAGCTACTTCATCAAGCATGGCTTCCTACCTCAGCAGGAAGGTGGCAGGGTTTGGATAACTAACAAATGTGGGTAAATCAATTTAATTGAGAATGTGTGGCTTCAAAGATTCTTCTGTCTTTTACTCTCATCTTTTGACACTTAACTCTTGCATTTATCACCAACACCCTAATAGAGAGAAAAGGATGAACTCACTGTCTTCATTCTACATGGTTTGATACACACCTAAAATGAGAGATAGGAAGAATGAAACATGTAAATACTAATGTAGAGATTTGAAGGTTGGGAAAGGTATTCTCCAGTCTCATAATATAATGTAAAATATACTCCTTCGATAGAATACAAGGCAAGTATCTTTATAGATCAGTGTTAATTAGCATCCTTGGGAGAACAAAGTTACAACTACAGAAAAAAAACTCCAAATAAAAAATTGTTTATGGCCCTGGTTGATGTTGCTCAGTGGATTAAGCCCAGGCCTGTGAACCAAAGGGCCGCTGGTTCGATTCCTAGATAAGGCACATGGCTGGGTGGTGGGCCAGGTCCCCAGATGGGAATGTGCAGGAGGCAATCAAGCTATATTCTCTACCAATCTATGTTTCTCTCACACATTGATATTTCTCCCCCTCTTTTTCAAGGAAGAAAAGAAAAGAAATGTTTATGGAAGCTAATATGTCCAGTATTCCTTCACCTTCCTCCCAAGGTCCATGATCACCGTATTTAATCTTAACAGTAATAAAAAAATTTTGTACTTTGTAAAAGACCACAAACTGGTGAACCAATGAACTGTGATTATGCTTTTACTGTAAAATGCCAGATCAAGACAAGTAAGTAGATTTAAAGGAAATGAAAGCATTAAGGAATCAATATATAGTCATAAGTATTCCATTTACACAATGGAATACTATGCAGCAGAAAGAAAGAACTACTACCCTTCACAGCAGCATGGATGGAACCAGAGAGCATTATGCTAAGTGAAGTAAGCCAGGTGGTGAAAGACAAATACCATATTATCTCACCTATAAATGGAACCTAATCAACAAAAGAAACAAGCAAGCAAAATATAACCAGCAACACTGAAATAAAAAACAAATGGACAGTGACCAGAGGGGAGGAGGGTAGGGGATAATGGGAGAAAAGAAGGGGAAGGGTCATCAAGGAACATGAATAAAGGACCCATTGACAAAACTAAATGGGGGAAGGACTGAGGGTGGGAGGCAGGGGTGGGTGGGGCTGGGGAAAGTGGTGGTGGCCAAATGTTGACAAAAATAAAAAAATAAAATAGACAGGGGGAGGCTAAGAATAGTATAGGAAATTGAGAAGCCAAAGAACTGATATGTACAACCCATAAGAAATATATATATAGTCATAAGAGTTTCTCAGTGAGTCTACCACCCAAAGAGTGAACCATTTTCTAAAAGCATTATATCAATATGTGGCAAAGAGCATCTTGAGATTTATGTACAGGTTGTTCTCACTTGAAACTGTAGCCATTCCTTGAAATCATACTTTATAGATTTGTGTTTTTTCTTGTGTATTTTTCAAACTGTTAGAAGTCATTGATAAATATGTGAGTAAAGATTAAAATAATTAATACTTATTAGTTGAGTATAGAATACACATATATACTTTGGATTTTAATTAACTTTACTTATGTCAGTGATTTATAAATAGCTGTTATGTTGAACATGAAGCCTGAAAAGTGGCTTAAAATAAAAATGAAATATTCTGTGAGCCAGTAGATTTTGGAAACACTGCATTTCTATAATGAATATTAAAGAGATTGGGACTTAGGGATAGTAGAATGGGGTCTCTTGGATTAAGAGATGTGTGAATGGGGAGCAAAGATATTTTTTCTTATAAGATACCTTGAAATTAAAAGCTGAAGGGTCAACATACATCCCAGGGTGGGTAGCTAGGGAGGTTGTTTAACAACCACTACAATTCCTTTTAGATTTATTTAATTATGGAAGAATTTAATGTATGATAAAAAAGAAAGATTATGAGAAGTATGGATTATTTAATGAATAATATGAAGAAAACTGGCCAAATATTAAAAAGCAAACACTAAGCCAATGCAACAAATGAATATAAACACACTCCAAAATGACTTAGATTCCTTAACACCTCTGCCTTTAAAAAAAAGAAAAAGTGAACTACAACATCATTTATTTTTATTATCTTTTAGTTTAAAAATAGACTATTTTTAGAACAGTTTTAGATTTATAGAAAATATGACAATTTAGTAAATAAAGTTCTCATATATTTTTGTATCCACCTTCCTCTATGTTTAACTGATATTAGTATGTTACATTTATTACAACCAATGGACCGATATTGATATATTATTAGTATTTAGCATCCAAATATTATTTACATTCCTTTAGTTTTGGTCCGATGGCCTTTCTTACATTCCAGTGTCTATCGTGGATCCTTCATTACTTTTGGGCACCATATTTCAGTCCCCTCATGGCTGTGACAGCGTCTCAGATTTTCCTTCTTTTTGATGACTTTTAATAGTTTTGAACAGTACAGTTTAGGTGTTTTGTAGAAGGACCCACTGTTGGAATTTTATTTTTTTTCCTCATGATTAGACTGTGGTTAGAGGTACTTTTTTAAGGAAAACCACAGAGATGAAGTGCCATTTCATAACGTTGTACCCAGTGTCCACACTATCAACCTCACTGTTAATGGTGATGCCCTGAATAAAGTGGCATTTTTAGATTTCCCCAGTGTCAGTCTCTTTTTCCCTCCTTTTTTAATACTAAACTCTTTGGAAGGACATCGCTATGCGCAGCCCACAATGGAGTCAGAGAGCTGTCTCCGTCCTCCCACCCCTTGAGCGGGGAGTATCTACATAAATTTGTCTCTTCCCCCATTTATTTATTAAATCACATATTTATATTATTATAATAAGAACTCAATAATATTTATTTTATACTTTGTGTAGTCATCCAGTACTATTTTATTTATTTTGCTGTTCAAATTGCTATAGTGTTGTTCACTGGGAGATCATTCTGTTGTCTTAATGTGCCTCTTTGATATATTCCCACCCAAGTGGTTTTTGTTTTCTTGTTAGCACTTCTTTACTTTCTGTTACTATAGATGCTCCAACTCATCTTGTACATTTCCTACTCCAGCACAAGAATTAGCCACTTCTCCAAAAAGCATTTCCTTTTATAAAAGCATGGTATTTGAAACCAAAGTCTGGACACTATGTATCTTGTTGTGTTTTGTTTTTGTCTCTCTTTTTGTTTTTGTTTTCCATTAGAGGACAATGGATACAAAAAAAATCTAAAATGTCCAAATTTCAAAGGGGTGCTAGCTCTTCCTAGGTCAGAAAAGAAGTATACTGCTTTCTGTTTATATGGCAGTTGTATATGCTTAGCATGAACGGCCAAGTGCTTTGTTGGGGCATAGAAGAAGGGCCAGAGGCTTTCTTGTTTGCTTATAGGCTATTCTGCATAATGAACATAAGAAAAACTAGAACAGGGCTAACTCCCCTGCCTGTCGACTTGATTCTTGCTAAGAGATTTAGATAGTGTAAGAAACTAGGAATGTCACTATATATCCTACATTTATTAAAACACACACAGGCACACACACAACTGCTAAGTCCTGACCAGTTGTCTCAATTGATTTGAGCACTTCCATCTCTCCCTCTCTTCTTCTCCCTCTCTTCTTCTCTTTCTGTCCCTTCTTCTCTCCCTAAAATTGATAAAATTATATCATCAGGCCAGGATTAAAAAAATACTGTAAGGATATATACAACTTCATGTCAATAAATTTAACAATCTTGAAATTGATATTTTGTTTTGTAAGGTGGAACTTAATGAATGTTACAGAAGAAGAAATAAAAACAAACTGACCTATATCTAAAAAACAATAATAAACCTATAACTTAAAAACATCTCACTACAAACTTCAAGCTGAATGTCTTTTGGTGAACAAAACATTTAAGGCAATTAAAGTTGCTTTCAGAGTAAAGAGAAAAAGTAAACTTTTCTAATTTTATAAGGCTATCATACTTTATCATAATACAACCTAAATAATACATAGTTAAGTAAATTATCTCTCATGAGCATCAACACAAAAATATTAAAATGATAGCAAACTGAATCTTGTTATATACATATACCATGAACAAGCAGGACTTACACTAGTTAAGAGAACATCTCTTAATATTAAAATATGTTATTATAAAAAATGATGATTTTTTACAATGGTTTCAGAGAAAAACATTTACTAGAACTAAACAAACACACATGATAAACATTCTCACTGTAGCTGGAATAGAAGGAAACTTGATATGAAACTCGATATGATAAATTTGGGGTTTCAGTGCAAAGACATCAGATAACATCATTCTTTGTAAATAAATAAATATTGGACACTGTCTTCTGAGACTGGGAGAAAGACAAAGATATCTGCCCTGAGCGCTTTATTTTGCCTGGCTTCACTCGCTTAGCATAATGGTTTTGAGATTCATGAGTTTTTTCTCTATGTATCAATAGTTTATTTTTTTTCCTGGTGAATGTTAGTTCATTGTGTAGGTATGGCATAACTAAATTACACACTCGCAGTTGATTGACATTTGGATTGTTTCCAGTATTTTACTATTATAAATATAGCTCTTCTATACATTTTCAAGTAGTCATTGTGTGAAAGTATTTTATTTAACTTGGGTGACTATCTAGGAGTGAAACTGCTACATAACATAGTGCCTGTTTAACTTAATAGGAAACTGAGAAACTCTTTTCCAAAATGGCTGTATAATTTTTATTTGAGAATTTTTCCTTTTTAAAAATAAGCATTTAGTCCTATTCATCTTCCACTTAACACTGCTTTAGCAGCATCCCATAAGTTTTGGCATGTTGTATTTTTATTTTTATTCTGTTAAAAATATTGTCTAATTTCCCTTGAAATTTTCTCTTTGACCCATGTACTATTTAGAAGTGTCTTGTATAATTTACAAGTGCTTAAAGATTTGTTATCTTTCCATTATTAATTTACACTTTAATTATGTTATGATCAGAGGACATGTTGTGTATAATTTCAATTATTTCATATTGTTAAGGGTTTTTTTTCCATGAACCAGGATATGCTTATCTTGGTCAATGTTGTATCCGCATTTGAAAACTATATATACATGATGTTTGGGAGTGGAGTATTCTGTAAATATCAAAGACCATTGGTTGATGATATTGTCCAGTTTTTTTAATATCTCCGTTGATTTTCTATTAGTTCTAATTATACTTGATAAGAAAATCCACAGCTATAATCAAGGATTTTTTTTTTACCTTTTTTTCAGTTCTTTCAGTTTTAGTTTCATGTTAATTTCCCTTCTTATGTTCATATACACTTAGGGTTGTTATGGCTTCTTGGTAGATTTACCTTTTTGTTATTACGAAATTCCCCTGTTAAATATTTCCGGTAATTTCCTTTGCTCTGAAGTCTACAAAACCACTCCATTTTTTTTTGATTGGTGTTTGTCTGGTAAATAATTTTCCATCCACTTAATTTTAACTTAACTATATCACTGCATTTGAGATGAGTTTCTTATAGATAGCATACAGTGGAGCCATTTTTTAAAACCCATTTTGTTAATCTTTCTCTCTTTCCGTTACATAGAGACCATTAATTCATAAACAACTCTATGGTCCTGTATGTTTGAGCTCCTCCCACTCCAAAATTTTCCTGGTACTTTTTAGTTTCCTGGTATTCTCCTTTCCTTTCCTTTGGCAAGAAAGGTTGAGATTAGGTACCCTGGCTACCATGCACTTCCCATGACTGTGTCAACATCAGGGGTATATCAGAAATAGAGTAACCAAAGAGTCATCTTTCTGACCAGTGGGAGGACAGAGGTAAAACACAACTAGGATTTTCTTGACTCTCTTGGGACAACAGGTACTCCAATCACAGAGGAAGATTCTCGAGTTTCTAAGTTTATTTGTTCCTGGGTAGATGTATATCTGTACATTGATTTTGCAGGGCAATGTGCAAGATTGTATCTCACAAACTTGAAGAAGAGTAGCTGTATAATTTTTTAATTGTATACCCTAAAGAAACTCTTTAATGTTCACAAAAGGAGAGAAAAAATTAATCACTTTATTATTTTTTATATTAGAAAAATCAATTGGGACAACTACATTTGAACAATAATAAAGTAAAATAAAGAAAAAAGAAAAATTAAAATTAACCTCAATTTCCATCAGCAGGGAAGCGAATGGTTTCCTTTCTTACTTCATTCATGTCTCTAATCTAAAATAGTCTCTTCAAGATCTCCCTTGATCACTATATTAAAATGATCCACCTCCCTCTATTTCCTAATCCTATCTTATTTAATAGTTCTTATTATTGCCTAAAACTATATTGTACTCTTGTTTTTTCTCCTATTCATCTTTTGTACTAGATTTCCATAAGAATGTGGGTTGATTATTATTTATATTGCTACCTCACATTTCATATTTATTTGTTAAGATATTTTTTATTCTTTCTCTGTTATTAGAATATAAGTTCCATGAGGGTTTGTAAAATTGTCTTAGTCACTGCTATACTCTCAACATCTGGAAAAGTATGTGTTACTTAATAGGCACTTGAAATATTTAGAAAATATATGTGTATAAATTATGTAAATCTGAGTAAAAAGTGCATATTTTATAATTCTCTATTCCCTACTGTTTATATTTTACAAATTACTTCAGTTAAGTTATAAGTGACTTTTTCTTGCTATGTTTTATTTCTCAAGACTTATTTAAATAGTGTGGTGATTGCTGGGGGAAGGAGGGTATAAGGGGACTAAATGGTAATGGAAAAAAATACAATAGAGATTAAATAAAAAAAACTTATTTGAACACATTTTATTTTTCTAAGTAGAAGAATAGTTTTACTGTTAATATTGCATTGTTAAGTTCAACAACAAATACCTGCTTAGCATTCAAGGCCTATATCAGTTTATATCCACTCCTCTGAGAACCTGCTTTTCGAAACCTAGTTATTTGATACTCAGGAATAAATATTCTGCGTGCACGACATAATTGAAAATTGGCGGTTTCCATGTTATGTTCTATACTTACTTCCCTAGCTTCTAACTGCCTGTGCTAGTGTAGTCATCTGGAAAGAAACCCATGGTAAGGTTTCATGGTAACCAAATTTTGGGATGACTGTGTTTATAAAAAGAATACATAGATGAACTTAATTGCAGGTCTATGAGAGCATTTATTTGCTAATGTGCATTGTAAACCTCTGAGAAGGATCTATAATGTGCAGAGAGTCAACTCATTTGCCCATAGAGCTCCTTTTAAAATTTTAATGGTTTCCCTCTAAGCATTACCTCAAGTGAATATTTCATAATGTGGGCTATTATATTTTGTTATATTTCATACATTGTTTGGACAAATAATCTATTTTTACCTTTCAAATCCCTCACTGAAATTGATTCATATATTAGATAATATACAATCACTAGATAAACACATAGGTAATTTTTCTTTATTAGACATGTCTACAGAGAGTTCAGTTGTTTTAGTGTGTAATTTTAAGGATAATCACCTAAAAAAAAAAACAAACCCTGAGCATGAAATCCAGCCTGGCACCCACCCCAATTCTCCTCTTTTCTTCCATGTGAGCTTATAAGGCTTCTGTGAAGAATTTGTCATCTCTTGTTGCTGGTGAGTGGCTCACTGTGTGAACTTGTTCTGCACATGAGTCAAAATCAGTTTGACAGGTAGGAGTTGCCTTCAAACTTCTGATGAAAATTTAAGAAGAGAAGGCAACCTAAATTTTTTTCTCCACCTTTTCAAAGATTGTTGACATTGAAATTATTAAGAATTGTGAAGTCAAAGGTGGAGGTTTTAGAGAAGGAATAGGTCGGAATATTTTTGGTTCCATGATCAAATTGGCTTATTTGGATTAAGGCTATACTCTGAATGTAGGCTTTGTTATCTCTCATAGAATTCCAATGTCCCGTCCACTTCACAACGTATTCAGAGAATGAACCATTGTCACTCTGTGTTTTACTTTTGACAGGTGTAATCCTTTTAGAAAGGTTTTGGCTGAAATCACTTATAAGCTAGGAAAGCCCATGGCATAGTGACAATACTGAATTTAGAAAACTCATTTGTCCTTTTAAATTTATTAATTTAGCAGGGTAGTGGACAGATGCCAAAATGTTCTAATTTGAGCTTCATAATTCATATCATTCATTAATTCCCCAATTTTAAAATGTCTTTGTTTTTCTTTGGCTAACTGAATTCCATCTCTCAAAGATTGAGAAAAGTTTTCAAGTTATACAGCATATTATTATATTCATCTTGTGGTTAAAGCATTATGTACTAAACATTTACTAAGTACCAGGAAAACTTCTAAATGTTTTACATATATTGTTTCACTGAATCACCATGACAATTCTATGAAGTTAATAAACATACTATCCCTTTTATTCTCTTCTACCAATCAAAAGACATATGACAAGAAAATGTTACTTTGTCCAAGAAAACAGAAGTAATAAAGGGCCAATTCAGAATTCAAACTCACATAACCTTTGTTCAGAACCTGAATGTCCAGTCATGGCTATGCACTATACAGGTGAATTCAAAGCTATAGGCTCTGAAGTAAAAAGGTATCCACGTTCCAGGCTCTATTCTATACTGGTTGCTTGACCTTGAGTAAATTGCTCAATCTGTTTAAACCTCAATGTCCTCATCTGTAAGCTAAGGATAATTTTTTAAGGAAAACATTTTATGGGATACTTCTAAGATTAAAGATGTTTATGCATGTGCACAGTGGAACAAAGTAAACAAGTAGTAATCACTATTTGTTACTCTGACACCTACCACTATTATTTTGATTATGTCAGTAATAAATCCATTGGTTTCCCTAATGAAAGTTTTATCAAAGGCTTATCTGGAGAAAAAAAATGTGGCAATATGGTAAAAGTTTAGTGTTTCAAGCTACAATTTCCTACAGATACAGATACAATTTCCTGCAAGAACACTTTATTTTAAATCAATCTTGAATTAATCTTTCTTTTTTCAAAAGGGTAGCAGTTGAATATCATCACTATAAATTTCATCATCACCAACTATCTTCTTCATAATCAATAAAGGCAAAAGTGTTGAAAAATGGGTACTCCAATCAGCAGAGATATAGCACCCCTGCCCTAAAATCCCTCATGCATATTCCTGAAGTTTAAAATTGTTACATTGTACCTGTTGCATGAAAGATGGTCTTCCACTGTAAACCAATTCATAATTCAGTTCCTTCTCCACATATTTTTTGGTGGTCCAGGTTCTTTTTAAATGGAAATGAACTGACACTTCTCCCTAATATTTAGATTTAGTGATAATCTAATTAAAAGTTTAATACAAATTGCTGTGTTCTGCACATCATTTGTTGGTTTCACAAGTGAATCTCCCTTGGCACAATCCAGTAGAGTAAAATCCTTGACTGCACTTTACAGTTATTGCCCATAATTCCTTTTACCTCCAATACTTTTCTACAGTACCTGAATCCATCAGTTTCTATCTTCTTTTTGAATTGCCTTCCTGTGAACCTCATACTCAGAAGGTCTGTGTCCCTTGTCTGTGTATCATTATGTACCAGGAAAAGAGATTTTGCTTTATAAAGGTAAATTGTCTTCCACACAATTGAAAGTCTGACTTTAGAGGCTTCCTCAAGTCAAGCTCTACTCTGTTGCTTCAACAAAATAATGTAGACAAAGATTGAAAAGGTAATTTGGAAATTTACCACCTTATCTCATCTATCCTATGTTGTTCTTTTGGACAAAAATTTTTTAAAAATTTAAAAAAAAATTAAAATATGTTTTATTATAATTAATTTAATTTAATTATAATTATAATTAAATTAATCTAATTAATTAAAATTAATTTAATTAATTAATTTTGCCCCGATTTTTCTGTAGAGCACAACATGCTGGGATTTTACCATGTATTTACCATTGACTATACAGTTATAAGTAACTTTCTGTGAAAGGAAATGGCAAGGCTTTCTTTAGATGAATTATCAATGAGATGCTTATCATTCCAAGATAAAGATTTTCATATATAATTACATTATAGTGTACATACTCTATTACTCTAACATACTGTTCTCTCTTTATCCACTAGCCAAGACAGTTTTGGTGGCTCCAGACTCCACCCAAATATCTTAAAAACATTAATTTAAATAGCTACAGCATTTTGGATTGTGTTTTAACTTGCTTCCTGATTTTTCTAATAGGGAGAGATCTGAACTCATCTTGTTGATACTGTGAAAATGATTTGTAAAGAGTAGGTATGTCTAACAAGTCTCTCCTCTTTCTATATGATCCTCATTTTCCATCCACTCTTTAGTTTTCTCCATTCTCTTCCTACTTCCAATGAACCTCTCTTTTCTTTGGTTAAATCTAATGGCCATTTCTCTATGTTTCCTTTCTTTATCAGCATTTAACACAGTTCTCTGTGGTCTGTGACATGGTCTTTTTTTCCCCCTCTCTCAACACAAATCTCTCCTGGGTTGTGGTAGAACACACTCAATTAAGCATCTTTTCCTTCTCTACCTGCCTTTTGGATACTGGAAAGGTGAGGCTTCTTATGCATGCACATTGTATATATTTCTAAGTACCTCGGTCAGTTCCAAAGCTTGAAAACTCTTCTGATGACTCTCAGGTTGAATCTATAGTCACACACTTTACCTTGAGCTTTGGATTTAGTTGTCAAAGTGGAGACTAAAGTACTAAGATACACAGTTAAACATCTCAGATTTGTATGTCTCCCAACTTCCCACAGAAACGTTCTTCTACCCTTCCCTACCTCAGTAAGTGAGTTACATTCCACACTATTTTTCACTTTAAAACACAGATATTTATTCTTAATTCCTTTCTAAATCTTTGAAAACATTGACAGTTAATTTTGACCAGATTATAAGTTTTCTACATGATAATATTAGAAGGAAAATAAATGTAATGCCCCACCCCACCACCATTGGGCTCTCTTTGTTTGTTTGCTTTGTTGGTTTTTTTTAACCTTCTTAGCTATAGTCTTACATTCTTTATCATCTAACCAAGGTACCTGGATTCTTAATTTGTACTACATTTTTATGTTACATGTTTAATGATGGGACCTTGCATAAAAGATAATGATATTCCAACAAGTTGTCTAAAATGTAATAATTAAAAAATAAAAGCAAATTTCCAGACTTAAAATTGTTTTGATATACATCATCCCTCTGTGAATTCTTTCTATTTTAAGACCGCTATCTTAATGGCTGTATATTTTATCTATGAACAGCTGATAGCTGACTTCCAGAGCACCAATCCCACTGACAACCCTCATGGAAGGATAAGGTCAAAGGTAACATGATCGATTCAGTCTGTACTGTACATGGAATCAGAGGAGAAACATCTTTGTCACGACCCTTTTAGTTTTTCATATATTTTTTTCAAACTTCGAACTTGATTTACTCTATGTAAGAAAATGAAACAATGATTTATAGAATCTTTGTAAATGAAGCAGGATATTTTGAATCTACAAAATTCCTGAGTGAAAATGACTTAGTCTCTAACTCAACATCTTTACTCTACACGTAATTTTTAAACTTGGAAAAATAGGAAGGTTTGAAATGCAGCAATTTCATATAATTGAATTCCTGGGAAGGAAATCTTTGGCATGTCTAGAATTATATCTCTGAGTCAATAATGAAATCTGGTAAAGACAGTATCTGTCTTCTTAGAGGTTAACAAGTCTAGAGTAGAAAGCAAAGGAAGTGTTTTTGAGAAATATTACTTGACTCAGGAAGAGACTCTGTTCTTAAAACTTTTGAGGTCAGGGGTAAATTGAAAGTGTCAGTGTAAAACAATTCCCATAAAATTCATTAAAATACTTGTAAAAGAAAACGATATTTTCTGCAGTAAGTGTGAGGAGGGCCCTTCTGGAAGTGTATATATTTACAGAGCTACATTACCAAAAAAGGAAAAAGATCTGATTTTAAGGAAGTTGAGGGAAATATGTTCTTTCTTGTCTCTTCCTCCTCCACCTTCCCTAACTTAATCAGAGACCCCTTGCCCTTCCTTTTCCTCTGTACGGAGAGGTAGGGAACATGATAAGAGGGGGAGGAGAAAGTACTCCACTCTAGAAGTATTCTGAAGACTTCAGAGACGTTTATAGATATTTGAAAGAAAGTGGTACCATTGGAGGCAGATGGACCTACTTTGAATGAAATTAGTTAGATCAGGGGTTGACAACTTTTTTTGGAAAGAGCAAGATAGTAAATATTTTAGGCTGTGTGGACCATATGGTTTCTGCTGCAGCTATGCAATACTGCCATTCTAGGGCAAAAGCATCTGTAAACTACGTGTGAATAATGGGCATGGCTGTGTTCCAGTAAAACTATCAGCAAAAACAGGTGGATGGCCAGACTTGGCCTGCAGGCCTTTTCATGTTGCTCTCTGCCGTCAACTGTTGAAGACTGCTTACTAAGGGAATCTTTGCTAGCAAAAAGGAAAAATATTCAGTGTAAAGTTTACTAGGCCCATGACTTAAGGAGCTTCACTTACGGCATTCAGTTCATTAAAAATAAACACCGAAAATAAAATCCATAATAGTCTTACAGTTGTCAGTTTTTAATTAAAATATAAGAATTCTTAATAAAACATATAATGATGCATTAGTTACATAAATTGGGGAAATACTAAACAGACTTCCAAGATGTGAACCCTAATTTTTGGAGCTGCACTTGAAAGGATATATTAATAAAAAAATTCTTAAATAGCTGTTACCTATTATCTTCTAGGAACAAATTAAGCCATTGTTGTGGCATTTTTCCAGTCCGTCTTCTACTAGAACAGTATAAGCTTGTCTCCAAATTTGGTGAAAGCTCTTAAGTCATGCCTGAAATCTTATAAGCTTGAAAGATTAATTTATTGAGGTAAATTGACATGCTTAAAGGATAAGCTGGTTGCAGTATGGCATACAATTGTAACTTTTAATAGTTTACATGTTACTTTTTAATCACATTCTTGCATGTAACTGTCACATATTTTAAAATATCCTTTACTTGGAAATAGCTGTATAACTATTGTAGATAGAAAAGGGAAAATTTGTAAATCAGGCTGTTGTTCGCAATGTTAGGACATGTGCAAAGTTCTGGTGCAAGTACTCAGCATACGGTAACAAACCCGAAGTTTTAGAGAAAAATGGCCAAGGATCTGGTTCAGTGAAATTAAAATAAAAACTTTAAACATGCCCTGGACTAGAGCCCTTCTTCAGGAGGGGCGTAGATATTAATTTTAAAGAATAACGATTTATGACACAATCAAGAAAGCACTGGAATATTTAGCTACTAGTGCAGAAGGTACAAGTCTAGATTATAAAATGCAAGGGAGTTAAGATCAAACCATTGTAAGACTGTTATATGTTGCATGAAGTTTTGATGGAAAGAGTGTGGCATTTTTTTGGGGGGGTAGGAGAACCTGAAAATTAGAGGATTTGAAAAATATCCTCCATAAAAAATGGACAAAAAAGGCTCTTTGGTTTAAGAAGGCGCAGACATTTTTTACCTCTGCAGGTTTGCACAATAAAAGCATCCAGAAAGCCATAGATCCACTATTAAAAAAAAAAAAAGTACCAATGATTTACAAGGATATCTTAAAGAGATTTTTTTTATTTTGTTTCATTTAAAAGTTCTATTTTCCCACTCCGGAAGCTGGAACATCTGTGGTTCCCTAAGGAATACATGATCTTAAGACTTAAAACCAACTGTCCTCTCTCTGACTGATGTGGCTCAGTGGGTTGGGCATTGTCCCTAAACCAGAAGGTCATCCGTTTGATTCCCAGTCAGGGCAAACCAGGGGCATTCAAGAGGCAGCCAACTGATCGATGTTTTTCTCCCTCTCTTCCTTTCTCCCTTTCTCTCTTTCTCTCTTAAAAAAAAAACTTAAAAAATAGAAAAACTAATTAATCCCTCATTAGGGTTTGGAGAAAGTAAGGTAAAGCAGTTGGACTTTTTTTTTCAGAGTCGGGCAGCTTTTCATGTGTACCTGGAGCCCCTAGAATTTCTTCAAAAAGTCAGCAAAGCCCTGCCCCAGCATTCCTACCAACTCTGTAAAGTGCACATACACAGCCCACACAGCCTAGAACAGACACACATGCATCTGAATTACACACTATGCTTTAAAGTCCTTACTTACTACTTTCTGGCTTTCTACAGCAACCTTGGTGAGGATTTAAAAAGTACATTTTTATAACACATATCATGATGTGCATAATGTTTCCTCTCCAGTCCCTGAATTGTAGAAGGCGCATTTTCAGCGACATAGCATACTATGTAAATGAGCTGTGGAGTAACAAATTAAAAAGCTTTTACAGAAACCTCTAATTCCTGTTTATGGCTCCCTTGGTATTAGCTAAACTGGTTACTACTCAAATAATTACAAGCTCCCCCAGTGAGTGTGGAAGTGGGCATTGTTGGCTAACAACACATGCAAGAGATCCACGTGATTTATTATTAAGGCAAAGCCATAAATGGTGATTTGATCAATGATGCTCTTTCAGTGCACTGCCCGGCAGAATATAAGGAAGAGCATTTTAAAAAATGATGGCATTTTTCTTCCCTGAAGTTGTTCCTCTTGGGTGAGAACTCCTTAACCCTGCCACTTTTCTTTAGTACAGAATATCAGTATTATAGATAAAAAAAGCACAGATATGTCTACCTACTCATACAGTAATGTAAGCATCACAAAAAGTTATATGCATTTGTAGTTTTACAATTAAGACATTTATTGACACCTGCCTATAGGTAAAGCACTATACTGCTGTCTTATTAAAACTGTAAAAAAAAATTGATCCTTAGCATCAAGGTGATCATGATCTAGTATATGAGTCTTTAGTATGTGACACTATTCTTAAAATGACAATATGGTATAAATTTGATCTAACATTTATTATCTGCTCTATGTCAGCTACTGGTAGACTCTGGGACTCAAAAATTAATGTCCTGGCCTCCAGATGCTCATAATCTAGTGAAGGACAGAGAAAGCTACATAAATAGCACTACTAGATGGGTAAGTGATCTGATTTCCAACCAATTTATTATGGGAGTAGGAGGAGAGAGGTGAAAATTCTGAGTGAAGCTGATGGGACGACTACTAAGATAAGGTGGGATACGAGCAAATGTAAGATTTAGGTCTGATATGAAAGGCCTTTCCAGGCAAAAAAACATCTTGAGATATATATTGTCAGAAAAAGCCCAACCATTGTTAATATAACGAGAATGTTTTGCACGACATCAGTGTAAGTTGGCAGCCAATGGGAGTGGACTGGAATGTGCGTGTGTGAATGTGCGTGTGTGAACAGTGATGACTTCACTGTAGTAGTCAGTGGGCGTGGCAGATGTTTTGGAGTGAGCATGTGTACTGTGTGGCATTGCATCCAAAATGACTAAGCGAGTAGAGCAATGAATGTGCATCAGATTTTGTGGTAAGCTTGACCAGTCCTCCACGGAAACTATTGGTATGATTCAGAAGGCCGCAGCTATGGGCGACTGGTAATTGGCCAATTCATCATGATGACATGCTCACTCATGCATCACATCTCATGCAGAGTTTTTTGGTGAAACATTAAATCATGCAGGTGACTCAGCCCTCCTACAGCCCAGAGTTGGTGCTCTGTGACTTCTGGACTTTCCCAAAACCAAAATCATCTTTGAAAGAGAAGAGATTTCAAACCATCAATGAGATTCAGGAAAGTACTATGGGGCAGCTGACGGCAATTGGGAAAACAGTGTGAGGTCCCAAGGTGCCTACTTTGAAGGGGACTGAGGCATTATTGTCCTATGTACAATGTCTCTTATATCTTGTATCTTCTTCAACAAATGTCTCTACTTTTCATAGTACCTGGCTGAATACTATCTGGACAGACTATATATCCACATATATATTTTCAAAAGGATGAAACTGGTAAAAATATAATTTATAAAAGGCTAGAAATCATCCATAATTATTATTTAGACATCTGTTTGATGGAATGATATAAAGTGAAAATTGCAAGAAAAAATATAATTATTATTTTGATGATGCTCACAGTCTAACTGGAGATGGAGAGCATCTATTTTATAGGATCAGGTTTTTTAAATACAGTTTGTTGTAATGACAAGAACTTGGATGTGGAAGCACAGCAGTTGTGCCTAATCTAACTTTTTAAAGAGATTTTCTGAATATAAAGAAGATACTTGGAACTGCTTTACAAATTCTAAAACTTTAAAGAAATATCAATGATCTGCATAAGAGATGCATAAGTACTAAGTAGTAAATATCCCCACATATCACTTAACTGACTTCCCAGCAACCCAAAGGGCTGCAATGAATGCAGAAGACACTACTGACCTTTTGAACTCAACTAGCTGTGACAAAATGCTGTCAGAAATGATGCTGCCTCTTTGCAAGGCAAGGTGACATCATAGTTCATTCACTGTGAACCTTGTTTTTGCAGCTGACAATCAAAAATTCCAGAAAGCAAGTTGGTAGCATGGATTAAGTATCAGTGCTAGAATCTTTGCTGCCCAGGTTGGGAGCCCTAGCCGGCCCTGTCTCCATCGTAAGGTGGTGGAAGTTAGCATGGGCCTGCACACACAAGAGCAATGGACACCACAGGGGAAGTAACTGCACTGATGGCCAAGCATTTTGTGCTTATGTAGAAGGCTGTGTAGGAACTAGTATCATTCTTGAAGTGAACTGCAAACTTTTGGTGGTTGTTGTAGTGTTCTGTGGTGTCGTGATATGGACCAGTGTAGGTGAGTCCAGGCTGAGCAGCGCTGATCAAGAAAACCCTCTGAAATCTGGGATTATAAAGGAAAGGATGACCCCAGGACATTAAAAAATGTAAAAATTTACAGATAGGAACTTGAAGTCAACATTATTCATGTAAAAACCAAGTTCTTGTGCAGTCCAGGTTGGTATTCCAAACACCTCCCTCTTACCACACATATTTTATTATTTTTAAATCTCACTTTTACTTTTTTATAAGAATCATAATAAATAATCTTATGTATCTTTCAACTGTCACACAGTTCTCAGAAATGGATGAACACTGTATTTGATCTCTTGCATACTTCACATTATTTTTCATGACTCCTCATGTCTTAGATTCTCTTTACGTATTTGGATTCTTATGACTTTTCTTAGTTCCCTAGATTTTTATGTCTGTGCCTTTGGGCAGATAGACCCATGTTGGTATCTCATCATAATATAGGACTTCTAAAGTCAATAATTATAATGACCACTGGCATTTACTCTAACTGGGCTCTTACTGACAGTTGTCATAGCCTTGGAGAGGAACTGCGGCATGATAGGTGGCTCGTTCTCTCATACTTATGGTTCAGTCAATGCCCCGGGAGATCCCAAGTTCTTGAAAATTTGTTAGGGTATTTCTGTTCATTGCCATCTATTTCTAATCATTAGACAGAACTTATCAAAACTGATGCACTAGTGTCCAAAGAAAATGAATAAAATGCCAATGATATGGGCACACACAATTCATTTATCCAATTTTCAATACTGGAAGCCTGGTGAATATTATTTCAAACTTCATCCAAATGCCTTCACTGCAGCTGTAAAATGACTCAGCTATTTATGCAATTGGAAAGTCCAGTAAATTCCAGTTAGGTGTGTACATGGCAGAAGGTCCTTAAGACCTAACAAAAGTCTGTCTATATGTGCATGTGAAAAGATTGTACATTTTCTCATTTTCCATGATTGTGTGTGAATTTTAAATATTAAAAGATTAAGAAGCTTTAAAAAAGATTGTCTGGGGCTGACCTGCATAGATAAATAAAAGTGTTAATCTGAGAGAAGAAAGTTTGAATTAGAAATGAGATAATTAGAAGTGAAGATATGGTGGAACAAATAAGTAGATAAGAATGGAAGATTCAGGTCCACCAGCAAGCAGAGCTTTAATAAGTTTGCCATGCTATCTCATTGATCAACTCAGTGCCCATAAACTGTGTGTTCTTAGTGGAAACAGAAGAAAGCCTAGCAGTGATGTGGTATAAAATAGAAAAGCAAACCAGCACTTTATCTGATGCAGCATAATGGGGCCAATGATCAATGGACCATGGCAGTAGAAACCACATTTTTAATTAATTAATTAATTAATTAGTTGAGCGCCTTTTAAATGACTCCAGTGTCTTTCTTAGTACTTTCATGGCTATTTACATCCAAGTTCTTGATAGTTTTTCACACAGTTTTCATAATGTTAGCATGTGTACATTGCTTAATTTACACACAGAGGATGCAATACTTGCAGCAACGCGCTGTGGAAACAATACCTATTCCTTGAGGTGGCTCCTTTTGCATGAGGTCCTATGATCACGCTGGGGACTGTAATTTCTTTAGAATGGACATAATATTTTAACATTTATTACTTTCAAATACTGAATGTGATTATTCCATCTGGTAGGAACTGGATAGTCTTGGCTTTATCAAATTAACAGAGGTCATGTTGAAAAGTATACCAAATTGTAAATAAATATTACTACTACTCCAAAAATGTCTCATTCTCTCTCACTGAAATATTTTTTACTTTTGACTCCTTTTGGTTTCACTATTTTTTCCAAGCTACTTAGAGACCCTAAGAGCACACGCTATTGTTCATCACAACAGTGCAAATTTTATTTTTTATTAATATTTTATTTTCAAAAACCTTGATAAACAAGTGTTTTTCCAAAAACACTTCACATGCTTCTCAAGTACCTTGAGTGCACACGGGCAGGACCAGGGTTCTTTGTGCCTCCCATACAAATAAAATTCCACATCAATTTGGATGGATGCTTTATTATCCTGTTTTAAGTGACTTGAATTGAGTTACCAAAATGTTGACCCAAAAATAAGCATTAAAAAAATCTGAACGCCACCTGCTTGATTCCATGGTGCTGGAAAGGCTATGCCTGTCAGTGTCTTGCCTGTTATGCCCTACGCCAGGCGACCTGGCTTATAGAGACAGTGCAGACGGCGAACCCTGCCTGGCTCTTACCCCCGACAGTAAGACTGCAAGAATGGGACAGTATCTGTGAGTGTTTTTTAAGATTTCCAACTAAAAAGAAACCTACAAGTGAATGCTATCTTTATTATTATAAATGAAAATATCTGAGGTCCTGGGGAGGTATTCTAGAGTTCTGATCACTTTTCAAAACATTCTAGTGCTCTTTCCCTCCTACCACCCACAAAGAGAAAACTCTCCTTTGAAACAGCAAAGTCAGTGTAGGGAAAACTTAAAACATTTGTGCTTTGGGTGTTATATTATTACAGAAGTCAATAAATTTCCCCAAGTGGCTGTATATAAATGAATATGTACTTTGACACTTTGTCAATATACTCCATGCTGTCCATCCAACATACAGAATAGAATGACATTAAAGAGCAGGCAGTTTCTGTCAGCAGGAATGTATAATTACAATGTATTTACTGAGTGTGTACCTGGGAGCTCTGTTAAATTACCATGTAATTAAAAAGCAGTTCATTCTTTACTCAAGCAGCTGCTTTTGTCAGAGTATGTGGGAAATTCTTTTAATAATTAAAGGAATTCCAATATTTCATAGACTGGGTCAGACCATGATGGACAACCTCAAAGTCAGCGGGGGCAGGTTGCTTTCCTTGACCATTCATCAGGTTTCAATTCACTTCCATTTTATTCCTCTTTCGCTATTTCAGACAAAAGAAAACTTCGCTTTTTCTGATGGCCACACACTTAAACTCAATAACATAGTAAATGGCTTATCATATTGATAAAATTGACGCAGTGTGCCTCCATTTGTTCATTTAGTAAAAAGAGTACAGTGCCTTTTGAAAAATGTGTTCATGAAAATGTCAAGCTTACCATGTACACTGGACTCTGTTCCACTTCAGAGATCCCAGCTTACTGGGAAAAACGTAACGGCAAATTATCAGATTTGTTCTATATTTAAGTAAACAGACATTAAGGAGAGACATGATAGACAGTGACAAAAGGGCACGCAGTAATAAAATCTAGCCGTAATTTTCTAATGTTTTGTTCACGTGTGGTTACTTCAACTATAAGGCAGGGAAAATGATCTTGTTAACTGCGTTTCAAGGTGCTTATGACAAAGGGCAATGCATTTCACCTGGAAATGCTTAAATAGTCCAAATTTTAAGTTACCCTAGAAAATATTAGGGAAAACAAATAGCTGGATCAGAAATCTGCAATTCAAATAGTGCCGTTTTCTCTTTTGTACAGCAAGCTGTTTGCTTCCATTTAGAAAAAGGAACCCAAAAAGCAAACACCAAAAACATCTCATGCTGTGAACACCTACTGCCTAAGGTTGAAATAGGTGTTAATTGTCATATCAAATCACTACTTTTTTTGTGGAATTTTATGAGTGCTTCTCAGTGTGCAGTTAATGTTTTAAAACATTTTGTATTTAATCATAATTACATGAATCTTTCTCACAGTCTTTTGCAGTTCTGGCTGTTAAGGTCCTGTGAGTAATGAAGTATTTGTGTGTTAACATTTATTGTGTATTATTTATTTTTATCTTCTCTGCACTCTTAATTGGGTCTTCATAAAGGAGTCTGGCAGTATAGCGAGGTGAAATGTCCTCCTGTGGACTTCTTTCCTTCAGATAAGTTTTAAAATTTGCGTTGTTTATTTTTTCACTAAAACGTATTGAAAATATCACATGTAGATACTGTCACAATGCCCTAAGTCAGCCGAATAAGCGAGTCCCCTAAGTGAGTTCAGCCACCTCAAAGACATACAGAGATGAATGCAAAGGTGGGGAAAATCATTGAGATTAATTCTACAATCCCACAAAAGGGAACCACAGAGAACCCTGGAATTCTGCACATGAAGTGGGATTATTTTCCAAACATCTTGCAGGATTCATCCTGTGATGAATATCAATTTGTTATGTGTAAAGAAACTTGGGCAGGGAAGAAAATAAGTGCTACACAGAAGTTAGAAATAGGGGATGGAATCTTTATCTATATCATTATAAAGGAAGTTCGAAACATAAAAATGAAGGTGACTGGCTGTTACAGAACATGTATTATATTGAACGCAAAATTGCTTGATTGCTTTTCTAAACAAACACGTTGCTTTGGGATTATGTGGACCTAACCTGAGAAAATTATAAGTGAAATGCATATACCTCACTTCCCAACATAGACAGAGTTTTTGCTATACACACACACACAAACACACACACACACACACACACACACACACACACACACACACGTACATAGGTCTTTTCTAACCAGAATATAACTTGTATTTAGGAGACTGTGTTAAAGAGTTTGGGGAAATAGCAATTAGTTACGTTTTTATTTTCTCTGTGATTAGGCTCCAGTGAGAACACCACAAATAAAAACACTAATGAGTCTTTCATACAGATTATTTAAGATTTACTCTATGTTTGTATGTGTTTTTTCTCTCTTAGAATGTCTCCTCTCTCTGTTCCCCACCTTCCCATTATTCTGTATCTATTCCCTCAGAAGAGACAAGGGAGTTAGAAAACCTGTAGAGCTCTTCTGGCTTTGGTTCCTGTAACCCGAACCCTTGTGGAAACACAGAGCCTTCAGAACCTCCATAAAATGGTGGAAGAAACATTGTAAATTAGTCTTGTCATTTTAGAGAAGAAATAGGTTTCCTCAGCCTTTCAAGCAGATCGGTGTAATGAAAGAAACAACGTTGGTGTACTGAAGAAAAAAGAGCTCTTTCTCTTTCTCACAAAAGCCCTTGCAAAGTTTGTCCACTGATACAAAGTATACAGGACCACAGCAAACCTACCAGAGATCCCTAGGTCCCTGGGGGTACAGTAGCACTAGACAGAATCCTATGAATCCAATATTGGCAAGGAAACATTAAAGAAAACTGGTCGGCATTATAGTCCCATGAATACAAGTGTTACGAATGAAGATATTGTCAGTCTGTAAAGACAAAGGACTAGAAAAGTTGGAATTTCCATTCATCAATGCCTTAGCACTATATATCCCTTCTGTGAACTTGACATAACAGTAGGAGAAATTTAAAATGACTCTGGTTCAATTTTCCTATCAACCCACATTTCCCCAATCCGAGTAGATGGAGGCAAGTTTGAAATAATTTTGCCATTGTAGAGCTCAATAAAATGCTTATATGTACCTGAGATTGTACACCGTTGATTTTTAATTCTGTGGGCTCTATTCTCAAATGATGTGTTTGTCAGATTGGCTGCCCATCAAAGGAGAAGTCTGAGACAAGATATGTTTCCAGGAGTGTATTTGGGGGGTCATTGCAGGAAGCCAGAATGAGGGAGAAAGGAACAGGGGACTGAAAAGGAGGGGAAAAAGCTATAAAAGTGTCACTGTAGTGGCTGCTGTACGTAACAGGGCTTGATTCCCCCAGGGTCTCTGAGAAACATGGCCAGGGCCTCCAGAATTGTGCCCTGACTCCAATCCCCAACTAACTGAAGGTGTCCTCCAAGAATATCAACTCTCCCATGTCTCATCTACATTGGGACTTGGGCTAAGCGGGAATCCTGTGGCTTTGGTGAAGGCCCAGAAACAGAAATGCAGAAAAAGTCACCTGGCATGCAGTTAGGTTGGGGGTGCTGTCAGCATGAAAGTGCCCACCACTGCTGCATCGACATTCAGATTTGGGCCAAGAGAGATAATAAGCACTTGGCAAAGCCCTTCCCTTGCCTCAGGTCCACTTCTGCCCAACATCGTGTTCATCTCTCAGTGATTATTGATGAGGGCCAGGTGAAGTCTCTATAAAAAGCTTAAATGTGGAAGAGCTCATGGAACATACCACATGTCCTACTGTGGCAAACATGCCGAGATTACGTCAAATCTCCCCACTGACTCTACTTTCCTTTGTGAACCCTTCAGCTATTCTAAGTTCTTGCCTGGTGAGGTGGCTCAACTTTTGTTCCTGAGGGATCTGAGCACTGGGTGGCCTTGCTCTGTCAGGCTCTAGTTGCTGACACAAAGCACCAAGAAAAGTCCCCAGTGAAGCCCCAAGTTCAAGATATTTTCTCCCTGACATTATGTAGCAATAACGTTAGTTTTTACGATCATTAAGGTAAAACAGCAGTGTGAATAGTCCAAAGCGTTCAGAGTGCAGTTGTAATTTTAGATTTAGGGGGAGACCGACTATGGCCCCTGGAAAGAAGCACATTTCCCCCCAACTGTAAACAAAGGCCTCTAATCTAAAAGAGTATGAAGCACAGATTTTACTCTCACTAGGCATGAGTAAGTGGCTCACTAGGAGGGATGATGAAAGAAACCAGCCCTTCTTTCACAACTTGACTTCCACATATTGGAGACTTGGTACCATGTATTGATCTATTGGTTTATTGTATATATTACATTCTGGAAGGTAGGAACCCAAACTTGCAGCATGTTCCTTAAACCTCAGTGGAGCCTTTAATGGACTGCCCTAATGTTCTATTAGCCTAATTCCCCATGATGCAGCATATGGTAAAATCAGAGAGTTATGGAGTAATGTGACAATTATTACTCCTCCTTCATTGTAAACTTGGCCAATTGATCTGTGGTGATATTATATTAAGTCTATACCAGTATATCAAATATTCTATAATTACTCTAATAGTGCTAGTTTAAGAAGCACTTTAAGAAGAGAAAGGAAACTCATATCTAGAATATATTTCAAATCTAATAAGGATTCATTAAATGCCCTCTACAGACAGGCTGGAAGTGATCCAATGCTTTCAACTTGACGAAAAATGCCTAGCTAGTCTCCTCAAGGGATTTTACTTAACTGAGGTGTCAAAAATGACTGGTGTTGATATGTGTGCTGTTCATTTTCAGTAGCTAAATCTGTTTTTCTTAGAGGGGACCTTTCTGTTGGGACCATGCATAGATGTCACCCGACATGGATGTGCCTTTTTGAACCCATTGCACAAGCAGAGAAGTGCCAGACTATAGAAGTTGGCTAACATCCATTGGATAAGTCATTCTGTCCACCTGCTTCAGAGCACCTACTTTGCAGTGGGTCCTCTGTGATGTTCACTGATATGATGCACACATATCCATATACTTAGTGCCGGCTATCATAGATTCATTAACATGTGTCTACCCCAAAGCTTCTTGGATTTGATATTCATATTTCTTTCTCATCCTCTGACTGGCTTGCCAAGATATTTGCAATTTTTTAATGAGTCCATATGTATCCTTACTTCAGACAACTTCTCTTTTTAAACAAAATAGGCAAATTATACTTCTAGGAGTTCCTCTCACCACCGTCCATTTGGGTCACTCCAGAGACAAGCTGCAGGGAGGCAGAATGAAACGGGTAACTCACACTGATAGAGCTGGACAAGGCATCTGTACAACAGATCAGAGTTTTCACTTCTCACCCGTCTGGTTGTAGGGACTGTCATACAAGACAACAACTGTGACCATTGGTGCAGCGTAGGCGAGGAGCACGGGTGTCTGGTCTGTGTGTTCATGAAACTGAAGGGTGCTCTGCACCTGCTTGGGACTGACTCTGAATGTATCCTTTCCATCACATCATAGATTGCTGCTGAAAAGCTGCCATTCATGAAACACTCTAGTGTTCTACAGAACGCAAAGATGATTTAAGGTCCTGTGGGCTATATCATGATAGAAATCAGGAGAGCTAACTTAGCTCTTGGTTCAGACAGTGAATGCACACTGCTATGTTTTCTATATAAAAGCAAACTGAGTTGTATCTTCATTATCGGACGGGTTTGAAAAGGACTGCTTAGTCAGATAAGTAGTAGCATACCTCGTTAGAGAGGCTGTGTTGACCTAGTCCAAGAAATAGTCTTCATCTAACAGAACGGTTATAATTATAGATATCAGTTAAGTTTATAATAGTCATTAGTTATACAAAACAATACTCTGATTTTTGTATGAGTTGTATGTATTAACAAATTGAAGAGGGTGGCATTAATCTCTGCAAAAGATCATGGGATGCTATAATGCTTCAGGTTTCTCTTGCTGTCAAGATTATAGAGCCAATGGGAGGATTCTAGCAGCTGCTCAGGCAATCAGTTCTAATTATATTCTCCCAATATCGGAAATGTATTAAAAAGTTTTGAAGACACTAGAGACAAAGCAGGGAGAAATCTGAGAACTATGATCCTGGAAAAACAAATGCAGCAGGTAAATTCCACATTTCCTTGGCTTCTCCTCTGTGGGAACTCTTCAGGTGCTCTTCAGTTCACTACAGCAGGGAGGATCATGTTCATGGAAAAAGTCACAGTCTCAGGGGACCGAGTTGTGGAGCTATGGTAGAAACTGGAGACTGGGGGTGGGGACATCTTAAAGAACAGGAAATCAAACAGAAAAGAGGATTGTAAATCTGCATGAAAGTTCCTCTTAAATCATTGGTTGACTATTAAACTGCACTGCACAGGCCACGATATCAAGAGAACCCTGGAAGCAGCAACTGATAGGGTCTGAAGTTTATAAATAGAGATTTAAATAGATTTCTGCAGCTAAGGAGACATGGTTTAGTTCAAGTTGTGCCAAGTTAGAGAGGCTTTAAACATTGTAGGTTCTTAATTGAAGTTCCCAAAGGGATACACCCTAGGAGTAATGGCAAAACTAAAATAGACCAGTTCTTATAAAGTATTAAAAAAATCACCCTATTTAAGATTAAATTGCTCTGTTGGAAATCTATTTGAAAAAAGTATCTTTCAGGGACTCTACAGACTTTCTGCATGACTGCCATCCAGTCAAAAATCCTAAATCAGGATTTAAAAAAAAAAGAATTAGTTGGTTGGAATCGATGAAAAACAACAGATAAAAGTAACTTAATCACACTTAGTCAGATATCAGAGTTGAGGTGGAATTTTTAAATAACTATTAAAAATGTTAAAATAGAGGAAAAGATAGTTGAAATTAATGGAAACCTATAGAATTCCAATTAGTACTTATAAAATTTAAAAAGAGCTATTTTATAACAAAAGATAATGTACATGATTAAAAACCCATTATATTAATATAGAGGTTTGGGCACAGTAGAAAACAGGAGTAGTGAATTAAGGGACAGGCCAATAGGTAAACATTTAAACTGAAGCATGGAGAGTAATAACATGGAAAATAGAACAGAGATAGAAGACACGTTAGACATGCTCAAATCAAATATTTATAATTGGAAACCCATGAAGAGAGGAGAGAGAGGTGGGGAAGGAGAAACATTTGAAGAGATAATGACTGAAAATTGTCCCTAGTTGATAAAAGACCTTAACTCACACATTCAAGAAGATCCGTGAAACTTAAATAGGGTAAATACAAAGAAAACCACAGACACCTTATACTCAAATTGCTGAAAATCGAAGATAAAGGAAAAAACCTTAAAGCAGCTGGAGAAAATAGATCTATTATCTTCTAAGAAGCAACAATAAAACTGATGTCTGACTTTTAACCAGTATCTATGGAACCCAGAAAACAATAAAATGACATTGTTTAAAGCACTGGGAAAAAAAATAGTGGATTCCAGTCTTAAACTCTAAACCTAGTGAAAATGCATTTCAAACATGAAGGCAAAATGAAGAGTTGTTCAGACAAACAAAAGCTGACAGAATTTATTAGCAGAAGATTTATACTACAGGCAAATCTAAAGGCAGTTTTTTAGGTGGACTATAAATAATCTCAGATGGAAACTTGAAAATACATGAAAGAATGAAGGATTATAGAAAGGATAAAGATAGGATAAATATGAAAGAAATCTACCTGCACAAGTAACAATAACAATGTCCTGCATAACATGTAAAAGGAAATTATATGATGGCAAGAATCAGGAGGGTTAAATAGAGTTAAACATTTAAAAGTTACTCGCATTATTCTGAATGTGGTAAATATCCTCAATGAAGGTAGACAGTAATAAGACAAGCACACACATCTAGTCTACTGAAAGAACAATGCAGTACAAAGGTGTACTAAAAGTCTAACAAAAATACTCAATTCTATGTTATTTTGGTTTTTTTTTTTTTTTTGGATATTAGGAATACATCATTGAACCAGATCCCACAATATGGAGATTAGAGGGAAAATAAATGATCTTTTAAAAATGAATATGTTAGTTGGTGAGTTCTACAGCTAAAAATCAATTTCAAAAATTGCTACTATTTCTTGATCATCTTGTAAATTTAGGCACTGAACCGAGAGCACAATAGGCCTAGATGCTTTTTTTCTTATAACAGTCCAAGGAAAGAGCTCTAATAGCTGCATTTTACATATGAAATAAGATTTATAGAAACTGATTTATTCACAGCTACAAAACTAATAACTGACACATGCAAGTTTATAACATGTTTTTTAACACAGCATAGCAAAAACATTTTTCATGTTATTTCCAGTTCTTTTAAAATATTATTTCTAATTTCTACATTTGTTTCTGTCTCTGTCCTGTCTCTGATCAACATTTGTCCACAGGGTTTTTTTAAATTCTCCCTTTTTTCTTTTTTCATTAAAAAGTAAAAAAGTCTTTTTTAAACAGCTTTATTAAAATGCAAATTCACAGAAGACTGACCCATTTAAGATGTACAATGCAATAGTTTTATGAATATATTATTATTATTTTTAAATGTGGTAAAATATTTAACATCAAATTTGCTGTTTTAACCTTTTAAAGCATAGTTTTGTGGCATTAGTTACATTCATATTCTTGGATGACCATCACCACTGTTTACAAAATTTTTTTTCACACATAACAGAAACTTTGTATTAAGCAATAACTCCCCCTTTTCTTCTCCTCTCCTCTTCCCCTAGACCCCCTAATCTACTTTCTGTCTCTATGAATTTGCCTTTTACATACCTCATATTAGTGGAATCATACAGTATTTTTTCTCTTGTGTCTGCTTTATTTCATTTAACCGCATGTTTCAAAGTTAATCCATGTTGTAACAGGTATCAGTATTTCATTCCTTTTTAAGGCTGAATAATGTCCCATTGTATGGATACACCACATTTTGTTTATTTAGTTCTTCAACTACAGAACTTGGGTTTCTTCCACCTTTTGACTGTTGTGAATAATGATGCAGTGAACACTGGCATACCTGTACCTGAGTCTCTACTTTCAATTCCTTTGAGTTCATCTTCTGTTTTTAAAGATACAGAATTCTAGGTTGACAGTTTTTTTCTTTCTGTGCTTTAAATATCTCATTCCAATTTCCTTCAGGTCTCCATTTTTTTTCTAATAAGAAATCAGCCTTCATATTTATTGTTCCTCTATATGTGATATTTTTCTAGCTGCTTTTGGGATTTTCATTTTTTCACAAGCTTTATTGAGATGTAGTTGAAATATAACATTATGTAAGTTTAAGGTGTGCAGTATGATGATTTTTACTAGTGTATATTGTGAAATGATTACTATATATGTTATATAATTATATAATTACCTTTCGCTGTTTTTGTAGCGAGAACATTTAAGATTTACTCTCTTAGCAACTTGCAAATATATAATACAGTATTGTTAACTATAATCACCAGAAGACTTTAATTTTCTGAATTCCCTGGTGTGTCACCAGGCCACATTGGATATTGTCCTTAATAGTATGGTGCTTTTTTCATCTATAATTGAGCAGAACAGTAGCCTCTATGGGTGTAGTTCACTGAGGCTTCATTACTGATGCAGCTTTGGCTCATACAACAGAGGACATAATGAAAACCATAACAGAAGTGGGTTTTCAGTTCAAGGGGCCAAACCAACGGTGGGTATTAGGTAATGCAACAGTGGTTTAATGTCTAAGTGGGGCCTGGGAGCCACGCTATATTAGGTAAACAGGAGGGTTACATGTACATTGCTTCAACTGTGTCTATCTTATTGATACAGCCAATATACACAATGCATAGATGTCACTCACAGGCCATGAGTTCTTTATTTGCAGTCTGATAGTAATACTGTTTTCCCTTAAAGGAGTTAATGCAATCATTGAAACAAAGTAAAACTGCTGGAGTTTTTATTATAATGTGTTGAGCCTTTTTCCTTGGGTCTTTATGGCTATTGAAATAAGGAAATGTTTAAAGTGACACACTTGATAAGTTGAGCTTTCCCAAGGCTACTTTAAGACATTTGTGGTCACCTGCGCTATGCTGTATTAAAAGGGAACTTTTGTGAAGAGTTTCTCTTTTAAAGACATACTCCATCTTCAACAGGCAATATCTTAATCAATGTGGCAGCCACATGATATAACATTAAAAAATAGAAGCATTTTCAAGTTGGTGATTTGTAGAATTTTTGTTTCCTGCTCATTTTTTTTTCTTTTAAAACTTTTTTAAGAACAGTTTTCAGCTTACAATGAAATTGAGAGGGAAGTACAATGATTTCCTGTATACAGCTACCCCGACACATGGCTAGACTCCCCCATTACTGACATCACTCACCAGAATGGTATACATTTTTTTTTATAAACCCAAATTTACTTATTCATTTATCCACTGATGATATTTAGGCTGTTCCTGTCCTTTGGCTATTATCTTTTTAAAATTTTTTTCTTTTTTTTTCTTTTTGTTCAAGTACAGTTGCCTCCATTTTCCCACCACCACTTTCCCCTGCCCCACCTACCACCACCTCCCACCCTCAATCCTTCCCACCTTTGGTTTTCTCCATGGGTCCTTCGTTCATGTTCCTTGATGACACTTCCCGCTTTTTTCCCCCATGACCCGCCTCCCCCCTTCTCTCTGATTACTATCAGTTCTTTATTTTAATGTAACTGGTTATATTTTGCCTTCTTGTTTGTTTTGTTGATTAGGTTCCACTTATAGGTGAGATTATATGGTATTTGTCTTTCCCTGCCTGGCTTATTTCACTTAGCATAATGCTCTCCAGTTCCATCCATGCTGTTGCGAAAGGCAGGAGCTCCTTCTTCCTTTCTGCTGTGTAGTATTCCACTGTGTAAATGTACTATAGTTTTTCGATCCACTCATTTACTGTTGGGCACTTAGGTTGCTTCCAATTCTTGGCTATTTTAAATTGTGCTGCTATAAACATTGGGGTGCACAGTTTCTTTTGAATTAGTGTTTCTGGATTCTTAGGGTATAATCCCAGCGGTGGAATTGCCAGGTCAAAAGGCAACTCCATTTTTAGTTTTTTGAAGAAATTTAGTTTTCAACAGTGGCTGCACCAGTCTACATTCCCATCAACAGTGCACTAGGGTTCCCTATTCTCCACATCCTTGCTAGCACTTGTTTGTTGATTTGTTTATGATGACTGTTCTGGCTGCTGTGAAGCGGTATCTCATTGTGCTTTTAATTTGCATCTCTCTGATAGCTAGTGATGCTGAGCATCCTTTCATGTGTCTCTGGGCCCTGTGTATGTCCTTCTTGGAGAAGTGTGTGTTCAGGTCCTTTGCCCATTTCTTCATTGGGTTGTTTGCACTCTTGGAATGGAGAAATGTGCGTTCTTTACATATTTTGGAGATCAAACCCTTGCCCAAGGTATCATTGGCAAATATGTATTCCCATATAGTCAGTTCCCTTTCTGTTTTGCTGATGTTTTCTTTAGCCGTGCAGAAACTTCTTATTTTGATGAAGTCCTGTTTGTTATGCTTTCCTTTATGTCCCTTGCTCTAGGGGACATATCAGTGAAAATATTGTTCTGTGGAATATCTGAAATTTTCCTGCCTACGTTCTCCTCTAGGACTTTTATGGTGTTGTGACTTATATTTAAATCCTTTATCCATCTTGAGTTTATTTTTGTGTGTGATGTAAGTTGGTGGTTGAGTTTCATTTGTTTTGCACGTAGCTGTCCAGATCTCCCAATACCATTTGTTGAAGAGGCTATTTTTACTCCATTTTATACTTTTGCCTCCTTCGTCAAATATTAATTGACCATAGAAACATAGGTTTATTTCTTGGCTCTGTTCTGTTCCATTCACCTATGTGTCTGTTCTTATGCCAGTACCAGACCGTTTTGATACACAGTGGCCTTGCAATATAGTTTGATGTCAGGTATTGTGGTCCGTCCTCCTTTGTTCTTCTGTCTCAAAATTGCTGCAGCTATCCAGGGTCATTTATGGTTCCATATAAGTTTTTGAAATGTTTGTTCTATATCTGTGAAATATGTCATTGTTATTTTAATAAGGATTGTGTTGAATCTATAAATTTCTTTGGGTAGTATGGACATTTTGATGATGTTAATTATTCCAATCCATGAACACAGTATATGCTTCCATTTATTTGCGTCTTCCTTAATTTCTTTCTTCAACATTGTGTAGTTTTCTGAGTATAGGTCTTTTACCTCTCTGGTTAGGTTTATTCCTAGGTATTTTATTTTTCTTGTTGCTATAGTGAATGGGATTTTTTTTCCAGATTTCTGATTCTTATGTTTCATTGTTGGTGCACAAAAATACCTTCAATTTCTGAATGTTGACTTTGAATACCGCTGTTTGACCAATTCACTTATTAGGTCAAGTAGTTTTTTGGTGGAATCTATAGGGTTTTCTATAAACACTATCATGTTGTCTGCAAACAATGACAGTTTTACTTCCTCCTTTCCAGTTTAGATGCATTTTATTTCTTTTTCTTTCTGATAGCTGTGGCTAGGACTTCCAATACCATGTTGAATAGAAGTGGTGAAAACAGACATTCTTGTCCTGTTCCTGATCTTAGTGGGAAAACTTTTAATTTTGCTTGTTGAGTACAATGTTGGCTGTAGGTTTTGCATATATGGCCTTTATTATGTCAATGTATGCCCCCTTTACTCCCACTTTGCTGAGGTTTTTTGTCATAAATGAGTGCTGTACCTTATCAAATGTTTTTTCAGCATCTATTGATATGATCATGTGATTTTTGTCTTTCCTTTTGTTTGTCTGATGTATTACTTTTATTGATTTGCAAACATTGTACTGTCCTTGATGCCTGGGATAAATTCCACTTGATCTTGGTGTATGATCTTTTTCACATATTGCTGGATGTGGTTTGCCAATATTTTGTTGAGGATTTTAGCATCTACGTTCATCAGCGATATTGGCCTGTAGTTTTCTTTCTTTGTTGTGTCATTATCTGGTTTTGGGATTAGGATGTTGCTGGCCTCATAAAAAGAGTTTGGGAGTTCTCCCTCTTCTTGGATTTTCTGAAATAGTCGGAGAAGGACAAGGGTCCTTTACAATGCATTTTACAATGTATTGTAAACTTCTCCTGTGAAACCATCCAGTCCAGGGCTTTTGTGTGTTGGGAGTTTTTTG
This sequence comes from Mormoops blainvillei, assembly GCA_004026545.1. NCBI lineage: Eukaryota > Metazoa > Chordata > Mammalia > Chiroptera > Mormoopidae > Mormoops > Mormoops blainvillei. The sequence continues at coordinate 51,217 of PVJD01010272.1, forward strand.
ATTACTGCTTAAATTTCACCAGCTGTTATCAGTCTGCTCAGTCTTTCTGCTGCTTCTTCATTCAGTTTTGGAAGATTATATTTTTCAAGAAATTTGTCCATTTCACCCAGGCTTTCAAATTTCTGGGCATATAGCTTTTCATAGTAAGTTCTTAAAATCCTTTGTATTTCTGTGGTATCAGTTGTAATTTCTCTTCTATCATTTCTGATTTTATCTATTTGGATCTTCTCCCATTTTTTCTTGATGAGTCTGCTTAAAGGCTTGCCCATTAAGTTTATATTTACAAAGAGCTAGCTCCTGGACTTACTGATCCTTTGAATTGTTCCTTTAGTCTCTATGTCATTCAGTTCTGCTCTGATCTTGATTATTTCCTTCCTTCTACTTGCTCTGGGCTTTGTTTGTTGTTGTTTCTCCAGTTCTTGTAGATGTAGGGTTAGACTGTTTATTTGAAATGTTTCTATCTTTTTCAGGTAAGCCTGTATTCATATGAACTTCCCCCTCATTACTGTCTCCATTGTGCCCCATAGGTTTTGGACTGTTGTGTTTTATTTTCATTTGTTTCCAGAAACTTTTTCATTTCTTCCTTGATCTCATTATTACCCATTCATTATTTAATAGTATGCTATTCAGTCTCCGTGAGTTTGAATGTTTTTGAGTTTTTCCCTTAAGGTTGGTTTCTAGTTTCAAGCCATTATGGTCTGAGAAAATACTTGTTATGATTTCGATTTTCTTGAATTTGTAGGGGCTTGTTTTGTATCCTATCATGTGGTCTATCTTTGAAAATGTTCCATGTGCTTTTGAAAAGAGTGTGTATTTGGCTTCTTTGGGATGAAAAGTTTTATATATATATATATATATATATATATATATATATACACACACTAAAATGTATATATATATCCATTAAGTCCACCTGATCTAATGTGTCATTCAGTTCCACAATATCCTTGTTGATATTTTGTTTGGAAGATCTATCCATTGTTGACAGTGGGGTATTAAAATCCCCTACTATAAGTGTGTCACTGTCTATACCTTTGTTGAAGTCCTCCAAGATTTTCCTTATATATTTGGGTGTTCCTATGTTGGGTGTGTATAGGTTTACAATGCTTATGTCTTCTTGATGGATTCTTCCTTTGAGTATTATGAAGTATCCTTCTGTGTCCCTTTTAATGGCCTTTGTTTTGAAGTCTATTTTGTCTGATATAAGTATTGCTACCTTGGGTTTTTTTTCTGTCCATTTGCTTGGAATATTTTTTTCCAACCCTTTACTTTCAGTCTGTGTAGGTCCTTTGTTCTGAGGTGGATCTCTTGTAGCATATGTGTGGGTCATGTTTTCTTATCCATTCAGCTATCCTATGTCTTTTGATTGGAGCATTTAATCCATTTACATTTAAGGTTATGGATAGATAGTTATTCACTTTTCCCTTTGTACCTGTGTTCCTCTTTCTCTCACTCTTTCTCTTCATCTTTTTAAAACAGCCCCTTTAGCATATCTTGCAATGTTGGTTTGGTGGAGGTGTATTCTTTTACCCTTCTTTTGTCTGGGGAACTACTTATTTCACCTACCATTTTAATTGAAAGCCTTGCTGGGTAGAGTAGTCTTGGTTGTAGGTCTTTGCTTTTCATAACTTGGAATATTTCTTGCCATTCCATTATGTCTTGTAGTGTTTCTATTGATAAGTTAGCTGCTAGCCTTATTGGAGCTCCCTTTTATGTTACTTCCTGTTTTTCCCTTGCTGCCTTTAAGATTCCTTCTTTGTCTTTGATATCTGCCATTTAAATTATGATGTGTCTTGGAGTGGGTCTCTTTGGGTTCCTCTTGATTTGGACCCTCTGTTCTTCCTGGATTTGTGTGACGTTTTCTCTCCTCAAATTAGGGAAGTTTTTCATCATTATTTTTTCAAACAGGTTTTCTCTCCCTTGCTCCTCTTCTTCTCCTTCTGGTATTCTTATTATACAGCTATTATTACATTTCACATTGTCCTGCTTTTCCCTTAACCCCTCTTAATTCTTTCTGAGTCTTTTTTTTCATTTTCTTGCTTTTCTGGGAGCTTTTTTCTACCTTGTCATCTAGCTCATTGATTCGATCCTCTGCTTCTTCTAGCCTGCTTTTGATTCCTTCTATTGGGTTCTTCAATTCAGAAATTGTATTCTCCATTCCCTCTTGGCTCTTGTTTATAGTTCCTATGTCCTTTTTCATGCTGATATAGTTTGCCTGTAGCTTTTGGTAATTCTCACTGAGCTCATCAAGCTTGCTTATAACCGCTGTTTTGAACTCAGTATCTGATAGTTGACTTACCTCTATTTCATTTAGCACTCTTTCTGAGGACTCCTCTTTTCCTTTCAATTGGGGGTTGTTTCTTTGTCTTCCCATTATTTGTGAAACTCTTCTTTTTTGCTTTTGCTGCTTAAATTGATCTATTTTTGACTCCCTGATTTTGTGGTCTTCTTTGTGTGAACATCTATGGTAGGAGACCTGTGCAATTCAGTGATGTGGTTCCTTGATCTCTTGAACTTGATGCCCTTGCAATGTCTTTTATGCTATTTATGTTGGCTTTCTGGAAGTAATTGGGTTTTGATTGTTACTGTTTGGTCATTCTTTGGTGGTTCCTTCCCTTGAGCTGGTTGACTGAGGGGCACTCTGCCCACCACATCTAGTGTGTTGTTGTGCAGGTGCTGCTAGAACAAAACCACAAAGCCCAGGAAACAAACACACATATGCAAAAATAACTCCCCCCTGCAGTACCACTATTGACAGCAAATGAACCAGTATTAGTAAGGCTGTGAAGAGATTAAGACTATTATAAGAATGGAGAGAAATAAACTATAGAATAAAATCTAGTGACTTAATATACATAAGCTTGATGGACAAGGAATGAATGTTAAAAAGCTATATAGTAAAGAAAATATTGCAAATCATGGAAAAGACCCTAGTGGATTTCGTCTCGGTAGCCTCTAGTATTTACTGCTGATTTTTCTTTCTGGATCTGCCTCTGGAGATGTCAGCTGTTGACCCTGCCTGACCTTATGCAGCCTGTTTGAGACTTCCAGGGGTCTACTGCCTTTGGCTGTCTCCTTCAGTTGTTAATCTAGTCACTATGCACCCAGAAGTCAGGCTTAAGCATCACAGGGCAGGGCAAAATCCCTCCTGGGTTTGCGGCTATGTTTCCTCTCGGGCTGCTCCCACTCAGGAGAGTAGTCTGCCTGAGCAAGATGGCTGTTGTCTTTTATGGGATGACTCAGCACTGGGATCCCAGTGGCTACTCACTTAGTTCTGTACCCAAGGCCTCCATCCCCAGTCTTTCCTCAGGCGTCTCTAGCCCACTCTGCCCCCACCTTTGCTAGAGCCCAGGGTAAGTGGTTGCAGATAAAAATGTGTGCATTGGCCCTTTAAATGGTTCCTTGCTTCCCCAGCCACCCATCTCTGGTGGAGAGAAACCTTGCTGTTTTTCACAGCTGGCTGTCTGTGTACTTTTTAGGCTTTGGTGCTGTAGGCCGGGGATCCCCACTTATGGTTTAGACTCCACTCTTCTCAGGGGAATCCAACTGGCCACTTAAATATCCCTCTGGTGCTGCTGCCTGTGGTGCCCAGCAGCTTTCTTGCATCTCCACCACACTCTTTACCAGTCAGGCTGTGCTGAAGCTGATTCTTCTGTCTGTCCGAGATTATAAGGCTTCTCGATCGCTATTGTTCAGTTGTTTGTTATGGGTGATTTCTCCACAAATTAGTTGTAATTCTTTTAGTTGTAATTCCAGATTGGTCCTGGGAAGAGGTCAGTGTGACTTCCATTCCTGCCTCCACCATCTTGCCAATTACTTTTTTTTCTTTTTACCAATAATAGACATAGAGTAACAAATCATAATCACC
>PVJD01010273.1:0-55061 GCA_004026545.1 Mormoops blainvillei
CCCCCCCCACTCATTCTGAAGACAGTGCATCTCAGACACAGGGAGTAGACAGGGCTGATGCAGACCACCTTTAGCGTCAGTGTGAATCTCAGGGCCCTGAGTGCTTCCTAACCACCCCATGGAGTAGCCTATGTGTGGGAGCCCCTCTTGTTCCCAGAGCCTGAGGTCTACCTATGTTTCCCTCCTGGAACCTCCTGGACCCTCCTGGAAGGCGGAGGGGATAGATCCGTCTCTGGGACTCTGGGATCCACAGGCACAGGCTTGGGCTTCTGGCTGGGTTAAAGGTCAGGGCCTCCCAGTTTGCTTCTTTCTGCCTGAGCATCTCCCTGTGTCTGTGACATGTTCTTGCCTCTCCCTGCCTCCCTCTCAGCCCTGGAAAGGAACCTCTCCCTACCATGCTTAGTAAGAGAAATGGCTACCACTCAAAACTGGAGCCAAATTGGCTTGGAATCCAAGGCTATCCAGAGTTTTTATCCTACATGTAATAGGTTTCAAACTTTTATTTAAAAAAAAATCTATTGCTTTTGGCTGCTTTGAAAAGGGAGGTGAGGGTCTTGCCTCACACCATTCCTCCCCAGTGTTGCCTGGGGTATGGCTTACAGGGCTCCTATCTGCTTCAGGCCTGGGCTGGCCTGTGGGGGTTCAGAGCCTGTGGTTGGGCAGAACTTCAGAGGCGCTACATGGGGGAGGGGGAAGGCCCTGTCTTGGAGAGGTGCACTGACTACAGCTGTCCGTTCCTCAGGTGTCTGCAGCACGGTGTGGGGGATGTGGGCTTCATGAGTCATTTGACTGTGTTAGGTAAGTGCCAGATGGAGCAAGAATCATGTGTGTGACACCCTCGCCAGGGGAACTGGTTTTTGCCTGAAACCAGAGGTGGGTGATGACAAGATCTTTGATGAAAGAGGAGAGTTTCTGTATAAAAACAGTTTTGTTATTTGTACAGTGTTTAGTGCTCTATTTGCTCAGTCTGTAAATCTTTAAACAAATTTTGTGAACATTTAAGCATTATTTAACAACTAGTAAAACAAACTGAACTTTAATAATCAAATTTTCTTAGTCACTGAAATATCAATTTCAAATGTAATCACATTCTCCTAAATGCTTATTATAAATGGCTCCTAAATGCTTCAAATACCTTCAGCAAACACACAAATTATCATAATTATTTCAGAACTTACTGACACATGTACAACTAAATCTGTTGCAAAAGCATCATTACCATGGACAAAAATATATTTCTTCTTTATTTCTATATTAAAAAAGAAACACCTTTCCAGAGTTTTGGGTAATTTATCAGAAACAAACAAATAAACAAAAGTTCTTTAGACAAGGTGAGGTTACAGATTTTGGGTTTTGTAACCAATTAAATTTCAATCAGATACAGAACACACTTGTACCACCTAAGATGTTTAAAACCAAGTGTATATTCCCTATGCTAGGTTCATTAGAAAATTAATGTCTGCTACCTCAAGGAAAATTTTAAGTCCTTACTTTTCACATGGGCCTTAGTTCCTCCTAACCTAGTTCTTTCTCTAACATAAAACAGGAGTTTCCTGTGTTTTGTTCTCTTAGCCATTCACAATTCACAGTCTCCTCATTACTACACATTGACCTGGTTTGTTAGCACTTTGGTAACTGACGCATGTCTCATTAGCAGTAATTTTAATTAGTGGGGTCATCTAAGGGTTTCATCTCCCAGGATCAAGTTGTTCCAAATAATTGTCATTGTTATCTTCTCTGGTTGCTCGTTACCACAGTTATGTTAGAGAAGAGTATCTTAGAACACTCACCCTGAAGTATTTGAAAACATCCTCACTTTCTGAAACAACAGGTTGTCCCAGACCGTCCTGATTTATCTTTGCTGAAAGTCACTTGTCTCTTACTATACAACACTCCTTATAAAGGCAGAAGTTTATGAGAGACTGTCCTCTGGGCTTTAGAGGTGAAAATGAATGTTGGCAGTGAGTGACTGAGGTGGAAAAGTTATTTCTTTCTGAAACTATAGGATCATAGTAAATCTTTTAATTCTAACATTACTAAATCATTTAAAAATTTTTAATATAAAGATTTAAAGTGTATTTTCTCTATGACATACCTAATTAAAATTGTAACACTCACAAGATCTTTAGTTATAACTCCCTCTCTTTTGCAATTTTATCAACCCCAAAGACCTTTTTATATGAGCTTGCTGCGGCTGCCATAACAAAGTACCTTAAGCGACATAAATTTATCGTCTCATAGTTCTAGAGGCAAAGTTCCAAGATCAAGATGTTGGCAGCGTTGGTTCCTTCTGAAGGTTGTGAGAGAGAATCTGTCCCATGATTTTCTCCTAGCTTCTGGTAGTTTGCCGGCAGTCTTTGGCGTTTCTTGGCTTCTAGTCACATCACCCCAATCTTTGTCTTTCTTTTCACATGGCATCCCTTCTCTGTGCATGCCTGTCTGTGCCCAAATTTCGCCATTTTATAAGGACACCAGTCATAATGGAGTAGGATTCACCCTACTCCAGTATGACCTCATCTTAAGTAATTACATCTGCGATGACTCTATCCTTAAATAAGGTGACATTCTGAGGTCTCAAGGATCAGGACTTCAACATGTGACTCTTGGGGGAAGCCCACAGTTCAACCTACAACATCTTTTAATAGCTAGATAGTGGAAACCAAAGAGCTTGTTTTTCTTACAAGGCTTCCTGGTCCTTCTCTGCCTCTGCAGAATGCCCTGACTGGGCTCCTACGCCTCTGTCCATCCCTCTACTCTTCCACCATCTTTCCCTGGTGGGCTCTGCCCTCAAGGAAGTGTTGCGGCGTGGGGGACCTGGATTTCCTAGCGTGGCCACGTGTCGACCCCAGATTAGCGAGTTTGATGAGTTACCTCAACTCTCTGAGGTTGTTCCTTCTTCTCTAGAATGGGATAATCACATCGCTAGCCTCTTCCAGCTGTTATGAGGATTACATGACAAAGAGCGTGGAGAGACTTCAGCATAGTCCTGGGTGTGCTATGAATGCTCAGGAAACATTTTACTTTCATATTAGCAGAGCCATAAGGATGGGGAACAGTGGGTGGGCCCAAGGCGAAGCATCCCTCCCAGCCCTGTCTGTCTGCATTGACAACCAGTCATTTCATCTCCTGAGGCCTCAGGTTCCTCATCTGTAGAAAATGTATTTGAAAAAGATTCTCTTTTACTCCTCTTAGGATTCTTAAAAGAATGGTTAAAGAAAACAATTTTGGCGATATAAACACACTTTATTAACACTTCATGAAGTGGGCAGTCTCCATTTGGAGAAGTACAAAATGAAGAGGTACATAGGAAGCTTTTATAGGACAAAGAATGAAGAACAAGGAAGAGATGCATAGGAAGTATCTGATTGCCTGGGGCCACATTGTCGACCTTGTTTGGGGCGAGAAAGAACAAGGGAGTATAGAGCCCAGAGTTGGCTTGGCATTTGAGGACTGGCTGGATAGTGCGCTTCTGGTCAAGCAGAGCATTACAAGGACATGAAAGTTATCTAAGTTTTGGTTTGCTGACGTGGCATGCTGGGCGGGAGCGGCTCCCTCTTGGGCCTAGAAAATTGTTTCAACAAGGTCAAGTAGTTTGTGACTCAGTGAGGAGGATGGGCCACAGCTGATGGCTCTGCCTGCAGTCTATTGGCGCCTCTGGCTTTCTTCCCCCAGAGACCCTCGCAAGCCAGGCTGACAGGGACCAGTATGAGCTGCTCTGCAGGGACAACCTCCGGAAGCCAGTGGACAAATATAAGGAGTGTCACCTGGGCAGAGTCCCTTCCAAGGCAGTCGTGGCCCGAAGTGTGAATGGCAAGGAAAACTTGATCTGGGAGCTTCTCAACCAGGCCCAGGTACGAAATCCACTGCCCTCCCTCTGGCTTAGGAGTCTCTGGTTGGATTTGGGGCACTTCCCTTCATTCTCTTATGGCCACTCTGGAAGTCCTTCTGGGTTCAGGACACTGCAGGAACGGTACCTGACATCCTCCTCTTCACTGACAAGCCACTTTATAAATGTTAGAGACGGCAGAGGCCATAAAACCCTTGCCTGCCATCACCAACCCGGTGGGCCAAAGACTCTGCAGGAGTTCCTCATTGCCCCATTGTGTTCTTTTCAGTTCTAAACAGGTTCTCAGGATGCAGGGCACATTGTCCCACCGCCATGAAGAACAAGGGTCCCCCTGTTATCCGACTGGCATGTGATCCCACCCTCCTGACTTCCCTCAGTGGCAGTCACCCCTCCATGAGCATTCTTCTCTCTGTCCTGCTTTGGTGGCAGTCTCTCCCAGCCTGTCCTCACTCATTACCCAGTCCCAGCTCTGTCAGCGCCCTTTGCTCAGCACTGGGGGTTCAAAGATGAACTAGACAAAGCCCTGCCCTTGAGTTGCTCACAAAGAAATGTGGACACATAGAAATTATCACCATATGGGATGGCACCATGGGATGGGAGACGTGGATTATGTACTTCACGGAGGATGGAAGGACTGATTTGCTGGTGTATCTAGGAAGATTCCTGGGCCCCGAGGAATAGGTTGTGTGCACCCCAAGGGAGTGTGGAGGTTTGCCAGAGAAGGCAGCAGGTGACATTGTATGCAGAGCCACTGCAAATGCAAAAAGCAAACAGACATCAGAAAGAGCATGTGGGTAGGTGCTGCCATCAGCTACGGTCAGGACAGCTTTGAAAGAGTCAGTGGGAGTCATAGGCAAAGGGCCCTTTGTTTTTCTGGAGGCCAGAGGGGGAAAGGGACTGCTTGAAATCCTTCAGTAGCAGGACTGGGGTGGGAGCAGAGCCCAGGACTGCTGAACTCCAGCCTCAATGGCAGAGTGCTGGATCACCAGCTGCTCCAAGAGGAGGATACTGGAGCCACTTGGAGCACTCAGACGGCCAGAACTGAGGCAGCCTTCACTGATGCCCTGTGAGAGCATGGCATCGCAGGGGGCAGCTGCCTGGCACATGATAATTCCGAGCCCCTTCGTACAGATCGGGGGGCAGCCCCTGGCAGCTCCCCTGAGTCCACACAAGGTAGACGAAGCTGGCGTTTGAGAAGCATTCCCTGGAGACAGACCTGAGAACCTGCGAGCCGCAGGGACTTCAGAAGGCCTTGGCCACTGTCTTCACTCTCAGGCACTCATTCCTTTTTCCCTTTCTGTTCTTGTCTGGTTTGGGGTTTCTTTTTCCTTTGCCTCTCTATGCCACTGTTTGTCTTAATTTTTTAACAGGGACATTATGGAAAAGACAAGTCAGCAAGATTCCAGCTCTTTGGCTCTCCTTATGAGAAAGACATGCTGTTTACAGATGCCGCCCATGGGTTTTTAAGAGTCCCACCTAAGATGGATGTGAAGCTGTACCTGGGATATGAGTTTCTTGCTGCTGTTCAGGCTCTAATTGCAGGTGGTAAGGTCCTGGGAGAGCAGCGAGGCAGGGTGGGGGTTGTAGAAGCTTTCCCAGTACCTGCAAGCCTCGCCTCACCCACCCTGCACCGGCCTGCAGAGCCCAGGGAAGCTACCAACTGCACTGAGTGTCAATGAGGGGATTTGAGCTGGGGTGAAGACCTAACTACCTTCAGGTGATGAACAATTTGAAGTAATGATGGTTTTGGCTTCTTTATATTAACCAGAGCTGCCCCATTCAACAACAGGCACAGACCTGGTGAGAGGGGAAACAGCCCATCCTAAACTGAAGTGGGAACGTGACCTTTCCCGCCATCAGGACAACTAGAATTTCAGAGGGTTTTAATCCAGCTCCTGCCTCCCTCCAGATCTCTATTTCTTCCTTCTTTCTCTCTTTTTCCTTCTCCATTTAGTCAACCAATAGATATCGAGCATCTACCAAACCACTGGGCTAGCTGTGGGCATACTGTGGGGAGCAAAGGATTTGGGTGAGGGGAGAGCAGGCGGACTCACCCAGAACAGAACACATGACTACCTGCTGGGGAATGTTCCCTGGATGGGAGAACCCAGTCTTTCAAGAAAAACCCCAGAAGGCCCTGAGCTGGGCTGGTGCTCAGAGAGGTCCCCCCTGGGAAGGGGATGTCTGAGAAGGTGAGACCTGGAGGCAGATTAGGGTAGCTCTGCCTCACTGCCCTTTCTGAGAACTGAGGTCCCATTTCTCCCAGGCAATGGTAGGCAGGTGTGAGTGGTGATGTGGGCACAAGACTCTGCTGCTGTTGATGGGGACCCCCCTGGGCAGCCACTCAGCAGCTGGGGGCACTAAAACCCTCAACCCATCTTGGAGCTCCCTTTGGATCTCTGGCTCTTCTCCACTCACTGTAGGTGTGGAAGACTCCCGGAGGGTGCAGTGGTGCACAGTGGGCCACCATGAGAGGGCCAAGTGTGACGAGTGGAGCATCGTGAGTGGTGGCATCTTAACGTGCACCACAGAGGACACCACTGAGGACTGCATTGCTGCCATTGTGGTAAGGAAGGCCCTGCTGCCACAGCTGGGTTTGCATACCCACACATGTGGCACCTCTGCCGAGTCTTCCCAGACACCTCCACATCAGCCATGAGGCTGAGATGCCTGTGTGCTTCCCCCCACTCTCCAAAGCCCCATCCCACTCCATCCCACCAACCCCTCTGGCTCAGGGCTGGGCAGAAACAATGGCCAGCCGAAGTCCCAAACTCATTTGGTGCTCAGCTCCGTGACCAGGGAGCTCCGGGCAGTGACCTGCCTTGGACCTGCAGAAAGTAGGGTGACATCCCAGGGTGTGGTCAGGGCCTTTGTGGATTGTGAAAGCAAATCAACATTTTCAGTCCTTTAGTTGAAAGTTTAATGTTTTCTGGTGATAAAAAATATTACATGCTGGAAGAGAAATGAAAAATAAATAATATTCACAACTTCATAACTCAGACATCATTATCACATACTTTTTGAGTTATGAAGCTGTGCTAACAAATTTCCATTTCTCTATGGACAGATAATACTTTTGTGATTAGAAAAAAATTATACATAAAGGACTGAAAAATTGATAAACTTAGGAAACAGTCTTTCTTAGGAAAGAAGATCCTAATTTTGGTAAACCTCACTGGGACCAACCCATAGGATTAAGATTTTGTAATTTATACAACTTCCTAACTTTGTCAGTTATAAGGATTATGTGAATTCGAGTGCTCATAACATTGCCTGGCATATAGTAGCAGTCAATAAATGTTAGCTATTGTTATTATTGCTTCAAGTCTTGAGCATAGTTGGTGCATTTTCTTAGATAATGAGGTATTCATTTAAAATAAGTTTTACTGGCTGTATAATTCCTTTAAGTATTTCCACCTTAATTTATTTCTAAATGTCTGTAAACAAATTATGTCCAAATTCTTTGCTATTAAAGATAATATGGGAGTGAAGATTTCTGTCCTTTAATCATCAGTATTTCTGAGTATGCCTTTAATATTAATGACAGCCAAGGTTTCTGTTTATGACCTCTTAACTGTGTTAGTTCATTTAATTGTCATGATAGGCCTATGAGGTAGATGTTTCACTCATTTTATGGATGAAAAAAATGTGTAGAGAATAGTATTTAGGGATGTGTCCTTTGGATTAATCAGATCGTGGAGGCTTGTGGCATAGTGGTTATGAGCAGAAGCTAAGAAATTAAACTACTGAAGTTTAAGTCTTAGTGACCATCTATGGAACAAATTATTTAATCTCTATCTGCCTCAGTTTACTAATGTATGAAAGAGGAAAAATTATACTACCTACCTAATTGGATTTGTGAGGAATACATGAAGTAATCACTAGAAAGTGTTTATAAAAGGCCCTGGTGCACAGTAAGGGCTTGGTAAGTCTTTCCTTATAGAGTTACTCCTGTCTTAAATAGTAGATTTTCTTTTTCTTTTCTTTTCTTTCTTTCTTTTTTTTTTTTTTACAGATTTCTAGAAAGGCAGTTAACAGATCAAAAGCAAAGTATGTGTGTGTGTGTGTGTGTGTGTGTGTGTGTGTGTGTGTTTTTCTTGATGACCTTGTCTATGGCTCTAAGTATACATATTTTGCTCCGCTGGAAAAATTCGTTGATTAAAACCACAAGATAATTATTATAGGACTACTTCATTTTATTGTGCTTTGCTTTATTGCACTTTGTAGATATTGGATTTTTTTACAGATTGAAAGCAAGATCCTTCACCAGCATAAAGATTAATACTCACTAAAGGTTCAGATGATAGTATTTTTTAACAATAAAGTATTTTTAAATTAAGGTATGTGCATTGTTTTTTGAAGTAATGCTGCTTCACACTCAATGGACTATAGTATAATGTAAACATAACTTTTACATGGAGAGAAACCAAAAAATTTGTGAGACCCACTTAATTGAGAGATTCACTTTATTGTGGTGGTGTGGAACCAAACCACAGCATTTCTGAGGTATGCCTGTAATGAATTATTTAAGTAAAGTAATTAATTATTTATTAAAAATTTTTGCTGTGCTAGGGGTTATGGAACCAGAATTGAACTCTGCCATACAGAAGAAAATGTGTTTCACAGAAACAGATAAATGCAGTCATTGAGTCTGGCCATGTGGATCGTTGAGTGACAGTTATATAGTGAAAGTGTAGTGAGGGCATGTCCAGCAGTCAGCTGAGTCTCATGAGACACCAGAGAGCATGACCGGGATTGAGCTTTTTCCCCTGGGTCAATGGCCTGAATACCTGTCCCGTTTTCTAAACCTGTGTTTATATGGCAGAAGCTTTGGGTGATCCACGATTTGGATAATCACAAGGATATGTGATATGAAGTCAATGACTTGGAAACTTCTAAGGGTTAGTGAGACAGGGTAACAACCTCACTGTTGCGCCATTGATTTATTTCTTAACTGCAGAAAGGAGAAGCTGATGCCATGAGCTTAGAGGGCGGATATATCTACACGGCGGGCAAGTGTGGTCTGGTGCCTGTCCTGGCAGAGAACTACAGTAAGTGGAGGGAAGTGTCTCTTGATGTTTTATTCCCTCTGGGCCATGGATTTAGAGATGAGGAAATAATTTAGTTAATTGTTGAGATAGTAACAACTATTGCTGGAGTGTAGGGAGCTAGTAGATAATGCCCCACTTCCTGAATGTCAGAACCAATTAAGATCCAGACGTAGGATTTAAGCAAAAAGAGAGAAAAATAACACCTTTATTACTGAAATAGTGATACGGGAGGCCATGGTGTAGAGTGGGCTGCAGTGCTTGTCAAATTGCACTTGAGTTAGAATTGCCCACTAATTCAGGAGAACAGACCTGTTGGCTTACCCCACGGCTGAGGGTGGAGGAAAGGGTTTTGTCATAGGTGAGAAGCTCTAAACCACCCTCTCTCCACTATCCTCAATAGAGAAAGAAGGGGCTGAGTGACATGTGCCTAGATCCTTTTGCCAACTTTACTAATCCAAAATTAATTCATGCCAGTGGCACTGGAAGACTGAGGAGGGGGGTACCACAAGGTCATGTTCTTTAGTGGAGATCTGTCCACATGAAAAAATAAAGCCAGAGAAGAGGATTTCACTAGTATCATTTGTTAAACACCTCATCTGCTAGGCAGTGAGCAAAAAGCCATTCATTATCCATCAAAATGAAACAACTCTGTAACACAAAGAGTGGTATGTCCATTTTACAGATGTTAAAAACTAAGGCTTATAGAAGTTAGCATAAATATTGTGTCCAAGGTAGAATAAAGACAGCATCCAGGTCTTTCTGACTCTATGGACTGGCTCTTTGCCCTCCAGCATAGCAAGAATGTAATCATTGTCTACCACGGTCCAGAGCTCTGAAGGGAAGAAAGGTGTCAGGATGACTTTAATCACATAGCAAATGCAAAAAGATCTTTGTCAAGATCTTCAGTGGTCTCTGCCTCCCTTTCAAAGGGCATCTCATTGTCTTTCTCTGCATCTGCCTAAGTATTGGAGAGATTCTGGGATGAAATTTAATGTTCAGAGGGCAAAGATCAGGGGAAGAGAAGGTAAAATGGGACCGCAAATCTTAGCTTGTTAATGACCAATGAAAAACTGCTTAGTTGGTGTTTCTTCTCATGTTATTCTTAACTCTTATAATTGAGAAGCTCATGACTTTGAATGAGTTTGTGAGGCTTTAATGGCATGCACCTCAGTAGTTTTTCTTTTTCTTTTTAGTGTCTAAAGATGGCAACGAGCAGCTTGGGTCTAAGTGTGTGAATACACTCACGGAAGGTGAGTCAGAATCCATAACACTGGGACTCGAGGGTAAAGGCCTATTCTTGGGAAAAGGGTGAGGAAAGCCTTAAAAATAAACAAAGGCTACTAGAGTTGTGAAAAAGAAGAAGGAGGAGAAGAAGGAGGGGAGAGATGGGAAAGGGAAGGGGAGGAGGAGGACAAGGACAAGAAGAAGAAGACACCATAGTTAATTTTTAAGGAGCAAATCTGTCATGAAGGTTTACTAGTAACAATCTGCAGGGTACTTTACATGTGACAGGACTCCTGTGTGCACTCTTCCTGTTTGCTTTCTCAGCAATCCTCTAGTATGTGGGAATCATTGTCCCATATTGTGTAGATGGGGAAAGTGAGGCTCAGGGACTGTGTCACTTGACCGGAGCCACACAGCCAGGAAGTAGATGCACCTGGGCTTGAGAAGAGGTGGCTGACTGGAAACCCTGTGCCCTTCCTGACCAACCACACTGCTTCTTGTCGCATGCTGCCTGCCCATCTCTGCACGAAGGTCAGCACTGGGGCAGGAGCCTATTTCTGACATTTCTGGGGCCTTGCTGCTAATGAAGATGAGGAGGAAAATGAGATCACCCTTTAGCTTTTAGCCAGCTGGATTTGAAAAGCAGGGGAGTCAACCTCGTATTTAGAGTAGGAGACCAGGTGACAAGTTCTCCCATCTGTGTCTTCACATAGGCAGAGAAGGTCTGTATTTGTCCCTGAAGTGTTAATCTTGGGCATTAGCTAAACCAGTGGTTCTTCATCTAGTGTAGTACTTGGACCAGATGCATTAGCATCACCTGAGAACTTATTAGAAATGAAAGTTCTTGGGCCCCACCTCGGATCTACTGAGTCAAACTCCAAGGATGGGGCCACTGCTCTTTGTTTTAACAAGCCATCAGCTGATTCTCACGCACATCAAGGTTTGAAAACGACTGTGATGAAGGATCCTGAGGTGAAAACAGGTGGTCATTTGGTTTTGGAGTTTCTTTTTGTTTTATTTTTTTTAATTTAAAATGTTTTAAATCAAAATACAGTTGGCATATAATATTATACTAGTTTCAGGTACACAGCATAGTAATTCGACATTTATCTGTCTTACAATGTGCTCATCACACTAACTCTAGCTAACCATTTGTCACCAGGCAAAGTTATCACACTATTATTGATTACATTGCCCTTCACCTTTTCCACCCACCCCTTTATCCCACTTCCCTCTGGCAACCACCAGTTTGTTCTTTGTTTCTATGATTCTGCTTTTGTTTGCTTGTTTTAATTTTTTATATAAATGAAATCATATGTGTGAAATCATGTGGTATTTGTCGTTCTGTGTCTGACTTATTTCACTTAGCATAATACACTCTAGGTCCATATATACAAATATGTCAAACACATCTTCTTTATGCATTCATCTATCAATGGACATCCGAGTTGATTCCATATCTTGGCTATTGTAAATAATGCTGCAGTGAATATAAGGGTGCATGTATCTTTTCAAATTAGTGTTTTTGTTTTCTTTGGATAAATACCCAGAAGTGGAATTGCTGAGTCGTATAGTAGTTCTACTTTTAACTTTTTTAGGAATCTCCATACTATTTACTATAGTGGCTACACAAAATTGAAGTGCCACCAACGGTTCATGGGAGTTCCCTTTTCTCCATAACCTCACCAACACTTATTTGTTGACTATTTGATAAAAGTCATTCCGATAGGTGTGAGAGAATAACCATTATGGTTTTGATTTGCATTTTCCTGATGATTAGTGATGTTGAGCATCTTTTCATGTCTCCTGGCCATCTGTATGTCTTCTTTGGACAAATGTCTCTTCATATCCTCTGCTCACTTTTTGATTAGATTTTTGTTGTTGTTGTTATTGAGTTGTAGGAGTTTCTTATATTATCTTGGATATCAACCCCTTATCGGATATATCGTTTGTAAATATATCCTCCCATTCAGTAGGTGGTATTTTCATTTCACTGTGCAGAAGCTTTTTAGTTTGATGAAGTCCCCTTTCTTTAGTTTTGTTTTTGTTTCCCTTGCTTGAGGGGCCATATCCAAAACTATATTAATAAGACTGATGTCAAATAGCATAATACCTATGTTTTCTTCCAGGAGTTTTATGATTTCAGGTCTTATTTTTAAGTCTTTAATCTATTTCGAGTTTACTTTTGTATATGGTGTAAAAGAGTGATTTATTTCATCTTTGCATGTATCTATCCAGTTTTTTCAATACCACTTGTCAAAGAGATTATCATTCCTTCATTGTATATTCTTGCTTTCTTTGTCATAGCTTAATTGACCATAAAAGCGAGGGTTTCTTTTTGGGTTCTCTATTCTGTTACATTGATTTATATGTCTATTTTTGTGCCAGTGCCATACTATTTTGATTATTATAGCTTTGTAGTATAGTTTGAAGGGGTCATGGGTTTGGAGTTTCTTTTGAGATAGATGACCTGGGGGAGGTGAGTGGGTTTGGAACACCACAGCACAAAGAGCACGTGCCAAACACAGGGTCACAGAGGCCCTGCACTGACCACCCTCCACGAAGTCCTCAGGAGTGTGAAGCTGCTCACCCTGCAGCAGCTTTCCTTCATGTGTAGCAGGATCCAAGCACCAGGATTGCTATCCTCCTCTCTCTGCATTCATGGCTAACAGTCTTCTCTGAATTGTCTTTATGCCCAGCCCTAAGAGCTGGCATTTCATCAGCCATGTAGTCTATTGTGATTATAGAATACGTGAAGTCAGAAAGAACTCTAGCTGCTTCAAGAGTGGTTTAAATTTCAGGAGCTGCAGTGATATGCAAATATAGGTCAACAAGGATGTTTTGTAGACAGTTCAAGGTGGCTGACTGTGTTGGAGAAGGTTAGATCTGAGTAGAGATGGAGAGGGGTTAACCCCAATGCTACACACACAAACACACATAATGGGTGATAATAATTAATGCCATTTGTGCAGAGTTACATCTCAAGAAGACTCTGTAACGGTATTTGGCTGCTGGGATGGTAGGCAAGGGCTTGTTGTAGCCTTGGGAGAATCTGCTTCACTGAGAGAGGGGCTCTGGTACTTCTTCTGCCCCTAGCCACATGGCTGGAAACCTATGGATGTAACCTCCCCTTCCCATTCCTAACATATAATATGCTCATATTAGCACATCTGATCTTAAATAACCCCCTGGGATGGATATCATTGTCACCATTTTACTGAGGAGACATTTAGGATCCTAAATGTTAAGTGACTTGTGTGATGTCATTTAGGAAGTGACTGTCGAGGTAGGTATTCCACCTCCCATGTTGACTCCCAACTCTTTCAGGCTTGAATATATAGAAACCTGAGCCACGGGAGTGGGAGTGTGTGTGTGTGTGTGTGTGTGTGTGTGTGTGTGTGTGTATGAGGGGAGGAAGGTTTGGTGATGGTGGAGCCACGTTATTTTCTAATTCTAAAGATTTATGATTCTAATCATATTATGAATTCAGCTTTGCAGTTTAGGCCTTACTCAATAAGCACAATTCAGTTACATGACATTGGGATAGGAATACATGAAATATCAATGGTGTTCTCATTTGAATCAGGAACAAGACAAGAAGGTCCACTCCCACGAAAGATATTTGGCATTATTTTGGAAGTGAATGCAGCAAGAAAGAGAGAGGGAGGGAGAAATAGAGTTTTGTTTTGTTTTTAATACTGGGGAAAGAGAAATTAAATTGTCATTATGAGAGCCCTGGGTGGAGTTACTCAGTGGGTTAAGCACCGGTCTGTGAATCGAAAGGTTGCTGGTTCAATTTGGTCAGGGCATTTGCCTGGGTTGCGGGCCAGGTCCCCAGCTGGGGGTTTGTGAGGCAACCAACTGATGTTTCTCTCCCTCTCTTTATCCCTCCCTGCCCCTCTTTAAAAATAAATAAATTTTAAAAATCTTTTAAAAAATTATCATTATTAGAAAATATTATTGTGAATCTAGAAGGTCAGAGACTTACCCTTAAACAAGTAATTAAAGCTCTTTATTTTGGACTTTTATTCGACAGAAATGTTTAAACATGAGCACATTCAAATGTGTAAAGATTTATATACACAAGTGTTATGTAATAGGGAAAAATGGGTTGCAGTGTAAATGCCCACCAGTAGGGGGATTATAAAATACTGTACTTCCATACAGTGGAACACAGAGTCAACCCATACTAAATAGAATGAGAGAGTTATATTGATTGCTACTGAATCAAAACGGTGTCCACAATATAATTTTGGGAAAAAAATAAAGTAACTCGCAGAAAAGAATGTATAGCAGGGACTCAATTGAAAAAGTATGAAGTACGTGTGTAAATATTTGTGAATGTATATATGTAGCCATATCTGGAACGGAAGTGTTAGTCTGTTTGGCCCAGTACTAATAATGACAGTTATGTGCAGGGGCTTCTGCTAGAGTGAGGTGAGGGATTCTAACCATTCCCCCCTCCCTGGAGAGAGTGGAAGGCAAAGGCTAGCTGCAGCAGCTCTAGAATACATTTTCGGAGGGCCCTGGAGCTATTGAAATTGCATCTTGGCATCTCTGTTGTCAGGTTACTATGCTGTGGCAGTGGTTAAGAAATCAGATTCCCACCTTACCTGGAACTCTCTGCGAGGCAAGAAGTCCTGCCACACAGCAGTGGGCACTTCTGCAGGCTGGAACATCCCCATGGGCTTAATATACAACCATACTGGATCCTGTAAATTTGGTAAGTGTGTTCTGGGTGGTCGTGTGGCAGCCTCTTCCTTGGGCCTGTGCCTGTGTAGGGGAGAAATTCAGTTCAATGGATGGCAAGGAATGGCATAAAAGGTCTGGACAGACTTTGTGAGTAGACTCTGCATGTCCTTAAGCAAGTCCTCCCCTTTCTCCTCACCTCCTTGCTTTGAGAGGAATTGCTTGACCCAAAGGGCAGATGTTGGGGAAATATCCTATTCTTCATAACTTGCAGCTGGTTCAGGGAACAAGCCTGGGTTTGCAAAGCAAGTGTGTGTGTATGTGTGTGGTGTGTGCGTGCACATATGTGCATTATTTTCCCAAATAAGCTGGCTGCTTTTTAAAATTGAAAACCTTACACCAGTAAGCCCTTAAGTGCTTTATCTTTCACTTTCATCCTCATCTCTTTTAGGTTCCCATATTAGGCATTTTTAACAACACCCTTGGCAAAACCTAAAAGACTCCTGCTCTCCTCCTTTCCCCAGCCATCTGACAAACCCTAGCCCTTTTATGAATCCCACTACCTGCTCTCTTCTTCCTCTGCACCCGAACAGCTGAACATGGCTGGAGGATGTGACAGGGCCGCACGGTTCGTTCCGCTGGAAATGCCCCAGCTGCTGGCCTCAGTGGTCCCCCTGAACTCAGGAACACTACCACTGCTTCTCTGCTCCACACGTCTACACTACCCAATAATACCCTAATGCTGTACTTGTCCACACACCTCTATCCCACACCCATCTTCCACCCTTCTCAACACAGGATCTCATCTGCACTTGCAATAGGCGATTCAAACTGCCAGAGGGCTCCCCACCTCAATATCCCACTGCCAAAGCTGTGGCCTCCTGATGGCTGCATCTGTTCAGCCTCCCTCCACAACCCAGCCAATTCCTCTGCCTGCTCTCAGGTGTGGGCCTCTCCCTTGCTCCCCTCCCAGAGCCCCATGCCCTCAGTCACTACTTCTCCCTCTGGTATATCCAACAATTTCTTTCAACATGTAAACACACCCAATGTCTTCTATCTTTTAAAACCCTCTCTCTCCCAACATTCTCCCCCAGCTCCTGCCTTCTTTCTCTTCTCCTTTACTGCCAGCCTTATTAAAAGCCTGGTCTGAACCACTCACCTCCCACCCACTCCCTGCCCTCTGGCTTTCTGCATCATTCCACACAAAGAGCTCTGGTCAAGGCTACTGTGACCTCCCTGTTGCTTAATTGGAAGGGCGTGCTCCTGTCCTTTTCTCTGTGACCTCTCTTTCTTTAAAGCAACTTAAAACACTATCTCCTGGCTTTGTGAAAACACACAGGCTTGGTTATTCTCCTACCCCTACAAAGTCCCCCTTTCCCAACCTGGTTAATAAATGTTTGAGTTGCTTAAAGTAACTTTTTACCCCCACTCTAAACTCAGTCCTCAAGCACTCACACCCATGCCTACAGCCTTGACTACCATCTAAACAGATATTGTATGTGGAAAACTAGACACATAGTAAGCACTAGATAAATGTTTGCTGCTATCACTATTAATAATATTATGCCTATATGTTGATAATATCAAGTTTTCATCCCTAGCACAGATCTCTTGTTGACCTCTAAACCTGTATATATGAACTGCCTATTTGAATTATCTACTTAGATATCTCAAAAGCACATTAAGCTCAACCTGTCCGAAACAAAATATATCATCGCTGCTGAGAGTGGTCCTGCTGCTGAGCTGCCTAGCTTGGTGGAGGACCCTACAGTCCATCCATTTGCTCCAGCTGGAAACCTGGAAGCTGTCATTCTCCACACACCTATCCATCAACAAAAATGTCAGTTTCTCTCCCCGCCACCAACCTACCTCTCCTTTGTGCTACTCAAGTCTGAGCTGCCGTCATCTCCCCTTGACTACTGCCATAGCCTGCTGCATGCACGCCACATCTGCCCTGAATTCCATCAACCCTGTTGCCAGGCCATTCTTTGCAAAGAGCAGACCTGACTTTATCCTGCCCAGCACTGTCTAAAGCCCTTCAGAAGCTCCCCATTTCTCCAACAGTAAAGAACAAAATCTACACTAAAGTGTAAAAGGTCACATGTGGTCTGGATGCCTGCCCCCTCCCCACTCACTATTGCTGTAAGTGGCCCAGCCCCAGTGGCCTCCATTAAGCTCTCTAGGCAGTTTGTCCCTCACCCCCAACCCCCACCCTAGGCCTTTGCAGATGCTGCTTCCTTTGCCCTTCGCTTGGGTAATTCCTATTCATTCTTCATCTCTCGACTTGAGACCTCTTCTTGACTCCCAGTCTGCACTGAGTTCCTTTATCTGCAGCCTGTGGAATCATATTTTTTTCCCCAGAGCAAGAGGGGAAACATGAATTCACTGTATGATTACTTAAGTTATAACTGCTGCCCCAGACTTAGGTTCCAGGAGCGGGGATCTTCGCCACAGTGCCCTGGAGCCCAGCACAGGACTTCGGGGCTGGGCCTCCCAGGCCCCTTCTTGGACTTAGAGTCATGATGGCAGAGCTTGTAAAGAAGAGCAGGGCAGCAGATGCTGGAAAACATGTGGAACGGGTTCAACCAACTAGGACTTCCAGTTTCGTCCACTCTTAGGATGAAATCTAAATCTGCTCTTCCTGTGCTGGGACAGAGAGGACTTTTGCGAGCTCACAGACTCTTGTCCCAACTTCAGTTAGTCCCCTTTACTTCGTTCCAGCTGCAACTTAAAAAAAAAATAAATTTTTCATAAGGTTCCTATTTCCAATAATATGGTACCAAATACCTGAATGCATCTTTACATTGTTCAGTCAATCCTAGGGACAAAAATCTGAGGCTTTCTTGCTAACACAGGCAGGAAGAGCTGACCTCCTGTTTCTTCCTGCACAGATGAGTTTTTCAGTCAAAGCTGTGCCCCTGGGTCTGATCCAGGTTCCAGTCTTTGTGCTTTGTGCGGCGGCGGCAGCAATCCAGCCCATGTGTGTGCTCCCAACAGTCACGAGAAATATTACGGCTCCAGTGGGGCATTCAGGCGAGTAGTGTCTGTGCACCACATTTCTCTTTGGCTCCAACCCCATGAACGTCTTGTCCTTTCACCTTTTTCATCATTCCCAGCATCTGGGTGCTGCATTTAAGAGGAGCTAGAATTCAGAACTAGAACTGCAAATTCCCAGTGGCTCCTAGGACTTAAGATCAGCCCCTTTCTGGAATACTCACCTATGGACCCAGTAGACCTAAGGCACCTGGGGAGAGGCAAAATGATGGTGCAGGGTCACGACTGTGGTTCTACTTTTGCTCCTTTCTTCTGTGTGGCTGTGGAAACATAATGGAATCTTTCAGAGCCCCAGTTTAAAATCATAGGAAGGGCATCCTCCCTGTGCTTCTTACACCTGACTGGTGAGATTTTGAAAATAGATATTCTTGAGCTCCTTTATCCATTCAAGAAATACTTATTGAGCACCCAGTTTGTGGCAGGCACTATTCTAGGTAGAAGGTTATTGCAGCAACAAGACACACACAGTCCCCACCCCCTGAGTCCACGAGAGTATGACAATAAACACATAAATCAAGGACAATCACGTACTCACTCTGTTAAGTGCTGCAGAGGGACCAAGGTGGGTGATCTGGCTATGACTTGGGGAGGGGACAATTTTGGAAATGGTGGTCAGGGAAGCAAGTAGAGGGAACATGTGAACTAAGGATTAAATATTGAAAGGGAATAGTACTTGAGAAGATTTGGAGGAAGAGTAATCCGGGAAGGAGCAGCAGGGACAAAGGCATGGGGTGGGACAAATCACATTGTTTGAGGCCAGAGAAGAAAGCCCTAAGCCGAGCATGGGAGGGAGGGACCAGTGTGTGCGGAGTCTGGAGCTGCAGACATTGGCTGTCGCGGTGCTCCACTGGCCTGGCCAAGAAGGCAGATTTAATTCTAAGTATGAGCCTTACGGGCCAGCTAAGGTAATTTAAAGTGAGGGTTGCCAGATAAAGTTCAGAATGTCCAATTAAATTAGAATTCCAGATAAACAATCAGTGGGTTTTTAATAGAAGGGGACCCACTTTGCTCCCCTTGTCTTTCTCTCTTTCTGACTATCTGCCCCACTTTCTCTTTCCTTGCAGAGTGGTTTTCTCTGTTTCTCAGTCTTCGTGGAGGGAAACGTCTGTGACCAGGATTCCCAGTATTGCTATATTTCCTTAGTTATAAAGAAGCAAACACAGACCATAATGTATTAGTCCCAGTTCCCAGGAAATGGGATTGTCAGCCAGTTCAGGTGAAAGCTTCCTGCTCAAACAACTCATGTAGCGAAGCTGTACCGTGAAGTTCTAGCTGCCTCCACTGTGACCAGGTGGATTGACTGGGGTGGGGGGAGTCAGTTCTCAAAAAAGTATTAAAGCTTCATAGACCACATAAGAGCCAAGAATTTTAAAATAAAATTTTACAAAGGGAGTTTGTTTTCCTGGATATAAAAATCACATAGTACTATAATACTGTGGTCTATACAGGCTGATTTATGTGCAAGAATGACAAATAAATCAATGGAAGAGAATAGATTTACAAGACAGATACATGAACATAATTATATTTGATCTATAAAAGATGACTTTTCAAATCACTGGGGAAAGGATGAGCTTGAGAGAGCAAATAAAATGGGTATGGCAAATTGGCCCCTGGATCTGGGGACTCTGGTGGCAGCAGATTCAACAGTGAGTCAGTCCCCTGACCTGACTGGCAAGGGTCAAAGAGGGTGGTGTGAAGGGGTGCTGACGATTAAGTGTGATGATTCCTTTTAGGTGCTTGGACGAGTGGGAGGGACAGACTCATTGCTGAGGGCTGTGTGGCATCAATGCAGGGCTTACTAGTTTGTTTTTCTTTTTAAAGAAGTATGAATGCTGATGTAAAGAGCTCAGTGAACAGGAAAAGGCTCCAATTATATAAGAGAAAGAGGATAATCATAGCAGGAAGTGCCTGAGAATGTGGGCTGCGGTGGGATGCAGAGCACCTGGGGAAGACATGTTGCCGGGAGGGAGACCTTCCCTCCTTTGTACCTGAAGGGCAGGAGAAGAGCACCTGTCACTTGGACTGGTAGATTTGGCAGAAGGATGCTGAAAGAATGCCCAATGATGATTTATGTGCTTCCCTGGGAAGCAGGACCACCTGTCAGAGTCTGAGTGCTGGGGATGGGCTACGAGGAGAGACAGAGGTTTGTGGGAAGTGGGAAATGTCTTTGAGGCCATTGCTCTGCAGAGTGGGTAGGTGGCTGCCTTGAGCATTAGTTCTGACACGAGCGCAAGTCAGAATCTCCTACAGGATGTGTTAAAACACAGATCACTGGCATTAAGTGTGGACAAATATCTAGTGATGTCCATTAACTTTTGTTAAGGCTGAGTAGGCGTATGGATGTGATAAGACTCCTTCAAAATCACATCTTCCATACTGATTCTAACCTCTGAAGTGAGTTTTGATGCAACCAGTCATTCCTTAAATGCCTCTGTTAATAGAACACAGGCATTTCCCCTGGAGAAACTGATCAGCATTTAAAATAAGGAATGATAGAAACTAAATAGCATATTTCTTTTCTTTTTTTTTAATTACATTTCTCCCCTAATTCCCAGGGAGAGAGACAGGCACTAGTTATGTGTGAGGAAGTGGTCGGCATCAGATGTGCCAAGAGGCCTGGGGGGAGGGGGTGTGAGCCTCTCGGTGATTCCCCCTCGGTGTCTCTCCCTCCACTCCGGTTGATCCTCCTTGCTGACCCACTCCTTGGCGTGCAGGTGTCTGGTTGAGAAGGGAGACGTGGCCTTTGTGGAGCACCCCACTGTCCTGCAGAACACAGACGGTATGTGCCTGCTCTGTCCTCTCCTCCCTTGGAAAAATCTGAGTCTCTCATGGGAAATCCCTCTTATGTTGGGAAATCGAGGAAGTTTGTTAAGTCTATCAGACTTGAGTGACTTTGTCCCTAACATTTTTAATTTAGAGAATGAGAAAATTCTTCATGTCCAGTCAGACTTCACAGGGTCGGTTACCACACTGGCCTTCAACCCAACTGACAAACACACGGGGCATGCAGTGCATCTGAGCACCTCTGGCTCTCTGGATTTATAGGCATTCTTGATATGTTCTGGATACAACTTTTTGACAGTTATATGTATTGAAATTACATTGTCCATCTCTGAAAAATCTTGCCTTTTTGCTTTCTTAATGCCTTTTGATGAACAGGTAGTCTTAATTTTAATGTAGTTCAATTTATCAGTCTTTCCCTTTCTAGCTAGTGCTTTTTCATGCCTGTTTAAGAAACCTTTGTCTTTAACAGGACTGAAAAGCACTAACCAGAAAGGTTATGGATTTATGAGTTTATGAACGTTTCTCTGATGTTTCATTTTAAAAGCTTGATTGTTTTGTTTCTCCGTGTCTCTGTGAGCCCTGACTCTGGTGGTTGCTCACATCTCCCCAGGGAGGGCACCTCAGTGAAAACCATCAGTTGTCCTGGCTTCTCTCTCCCTAGGAAAAAACCATGAAGACTGGGCTAAGGGTCTAAAGCAGAAAGACTTTGAGCTGCTGTGCCTCGATGACACCAGAAAGCCTGTGACCGAGGCTCAGAGCTGCCACCTAGCCATAGTCCCCAATCATGCTGTGGTCTCAAGGAAAGATAATGCAGATTTTGTTCGCAGAATGCTCTTCAACCAACAGGTATGGGCAACTGAATGCTCAGTTCACCTGCAGACCAGCACAGATGCACCCCAGCTCAGTCTTACACTCTCCCTGGGTGGCGGCACTTGATTCTTGCAGCCCCTTCCTCTGATGAATGCAGAAGGCTGGTGTCTGTGCTCACCTCTTGCTCTGGGGCCATCTAGGACACCAATTTGGACTGAAAAGTCTCAGACATGCGGGCATCTGAAGTGTCTCACTGAGATTCCCTCGATACTGGGCAGAGTCATGGTACCTCTTGGGCTTGTTCTATCATAGAAATAAGGGACTTAGCTCGGTGCCCTTCACACAGGCTGAGCTATATGTGGGAAAAGCAGAGTGGAGGTTACTCTCTCTATGACCTAGGTAGATCCCAGAGTGTTTTCTGAACCTGGCAAGCTGACCACTGCTTTAGGCTTCAAGAGAGTTATAAAGTCAACGTTCAGATAATTTATGACCTCTACAGCCAGCCAAAAAGGGCTGATCCTATGGAGCAGTGGGCTGCGTAAATCAAATGATTTTAGGGAAAACCCAGAGCCTCGTCTGCCTTTTGCATCAGCACACTCCACTCCTGGAGGTGCTCCAATGGGGAGCCCATGTCTTCGCATATGCTGCCCACGCATCCCAGGAAAAGGACAACCCAGGGAGGGCTCTTGGTCGCAGACTTTGAAGAGATGGGTCCCATACAGGGTGTGCTGCCACCTTTGTTACAAGGGAAGTGGACAGAGGATGAAGGGGAGGGAAAACAAGAGATAGAAATGGCTGGGTACCTGGGGCAGATCCAGAGAACAGAAGAGGAAAGATAATGAGGGTTCTGGGCAGCAGGAAGACATACAAGTGTGACCCAGAAAGTTGAAAGCACCTGGGAATGACTGGCAGAATAGTGATAACAGTGGCAAACTTGGAGCTTTTTCTGTGTAGCATTTGCTTAACAAACATCATCTCACTAGCTAGTGTTATTATCTCCATGCACAAATGAGGTTCGATAAGTTTAGTAAAAAATTTTCCCAAAGACACAGGACAAGGAAAAGCCAAGGCCAGGATTTGAATCCAGAGGCCATGCTTTTTGCCATTTCACTATGGTGCCTCCAAAATTGCTGCCGTGTTCCCGATTTCCTAGGGGCTGGAGCTGAGTGGTCCAGCAACTCAGGACTTTTGGGGCAGAATACACAACCCTGTGATCCCTATCACTGCTGGTCACTCACTGTCTGTCTATCTGACCCAGGAGCTCTTTGGAAGAAATGGGTTTGAATATATGATGTTCCAGTTGTTCAATTCCTCAACCAAGGACCTGCTCTTCAGTGATGACACGGAATGTTTGGCCAACCTTCAGTATAAAACAACTTATCAAAAATACTTAGGGCCAGAGTATCTTAGAGCTATCGCCAATGTGAGACAATGCGTTACCTCTGGTGAGTAGAATAAGACACTGAGTAGCAGTAACATGGGGGTTTGGCAAACATGCTAAGCCCTGGGCCAGTACTATAGGAACACAAAGATTCAGAGGGCTTGCTCCTGACGCTGCAGGAGGATTCAAACTCACCGATGAGGTGACTCAGTTAGACAGTAGTATAAGACACTAGATGAAAAAAAAAGAAACCCAAATCATTTGAAGGAGACAGAGTGCAAAAGAATTTGAGATCATTTGGAAATTGAACTTTACATATGTATTTCATTTTTTTTTTGCTAAAAAAATGAAAATGTGTGTTTGTGAGCACTTCGGATGTAGGGAGAAGGTTGGGAAATGACATGTATATAGCACTCAGAGGATCGATTTTTTTCAAAGATTTTAAGTAAAATAATTAATTAAAATTCAGTAAAATATTATTAAAATAATATTAACAGAAACAAAGTCTAGTTAACACTATAATAGATCCTTTCTAGCTAGAATGGCATAGCTGTCTCAAAAAGAAGAAATTGGAGAAATAAATTTAGAGATTGGATAATCAAATTATTGGGAGTGTATCTGAATTTTTGTTGAATTATTTCACGTGTTGTACATAATGAGAGCAGGAGGGAAGGACAATGTAGGTAGTCAAGAACAGTACTGACATCAGATGGACAGTTAGTTTAAAAAAATCATTATTACCCATCATTTACGTAAAAAAAAAAAAAAAAGGAACAGAATTGTGTTGAGTAAGCACAGGCAGGACCTGAAGGTCCTTCTCTTATGTTGTGCTTCACAGAACTTCTCGACGCCTGCACATTCCATGGAAGTTGAAAACTGAGCAACGTGGGCAACTGCAGAGGTGCTTAGAGCCTGCAAATATGATGGGGCCATATTCTTCTCACTTGTCTGCATGTGGGTCTGTGCCAACATCAATTGCCTTTGTAATTACGTGCTGTAACTGATGCAAAAATTAAAATGAATAAAAATTGTCTTCTCAGAAATCTTTCTTAAATGTTTTCACATTTGGGGTGGGGGAGAGAAAACTATTTCTTTGTACTAGAATTGTGCTTCTGAATTTAGTATCTATTAAACTGTACCCTTTTTAAAGTTCCCTGTTCTTTGATTATTTGCCTAAGAGTCAAGTCACTTAAATAGAATCTATGCAATAAATCTGTCTGAAGGGAGTCTGAGTAGTGATTACAAGTGTGCAAAAAGCATCAATGTGTGTAGTATCAAGGACTTACATAATAAAAACAAAGAAGAAGAAATGAGTTTATTTTAAAATGTATTTTAACATTTAAATTTTATAGTGTCAAATGGAATCAAACTCCTGATTCAGATTAATTAGAAAATATTAAAAGGACTAGAAGAATATAATCCTACTATCCTTTTTTGGATGATTTCCTGAAAATGTTATTTATACTCAATTCTTTTTGATCAGTTTGTTATCAGAGACTTTGTCATAATCTACTTTTATCATAATTTCAGTTTATGGTAGAACCTCAATGAATGGGAACCTAAGTTATATATTGTGAAGTGTCAGTTTTATGAGTGTAGACTTCTGTCTGAAAGAGTAATCAGCATAGGACTTGCCCTCTTTCCATTAACAACTAAAAGACTGGACAAAATATACAAAAACAATTGTTTTCAAACATTAGACAATAATAGCACAGGACTACGGTCCCTGAAAGAAGGAAAGGAAAAGAGATGAATAGTAAGTTGACCCTGCTTTGTGCCTAGAGGAAATTTCCAGATCATAGTACGGAGAGAGGGAACCCAAGAGAGCCCATCACACTGCACTGAGGAAACAGAGCCAGGAGCTTGGGAAAGCCACAGTGATTGGAATTTGTATACAAAAGAGATCTTATAAACAGTCTCCTTGAGTCTCTGGTGAAATACTAATCTCCATGTTGTACATGAAATTGAGGGCTGGGCAAAGAACTGTGAGAGACCTATGTGCTGAACAATTCTCAGGGCTTACACAGGGCCAGGAATCATTCATGTTCCTACCAACCAGAATGAAGAGACCTCACTGAAAACCTAAGGATTTCACTGAAGGTCATGCCTTGCATGTGGGTCTAAAATTGCTATAGATTAAGGGCTGCTCTGTAACTGCCCTTACTGAGAGTGAAACTAGCCTTGGTAGAATCAAGCTAATCTACAAGTAATTCAACTGCCTTCTAAAATAAACCTCAATTCTCATTAAAGGGAGACAACAAAATCAAAACATTCAAAAAATATATATATATATATAATGTCCAGCATCAAATGCAAAAATTACCAGATATGCTAAGAAGCACAAAATGTGACCCAGAATCAGGAGAAAAATCAACCAATAGAAACACAACTAAAAACCAGAGATGATTGTATTCAGACAATGAAATTTAAAAAGTTTAACTTTTGAATTTGTATTTCAGGATTCTTAAGGTATATTCCCAGCAGTGGAATTGCTGGGTCAAAAGGCAGTTCCATTTTTAATTTTTTGAAGAAATCCCCTACTGTTTTCCATAGTGGCTGCACCAGTCTGCATTCCCACCAACAGTGTACTAGGGCTCCCTTTTCTTCACATCCTTGCCAGCACTTGTTGATTTATTAATGATAGCCATTCTGACAGGTGTGAGGTGATATCTTGTGGTTTTAATTTGTATCTCTCTGATGGCTAGTGATGTTGAGTATCTTTTCATATGTCTCTGGGCCATCTTTATGTCCGCCTTGAAGAAGTGTCTATTCAGGTCTTTTGCCCTTTTTTAAATTGGATTTTTTGTCTTCCTGGTGTTGAGTTGTATAAGTTGTTTATGTATTTTGGAGATACCGAAACACCATTTCAAAAGAACTTACGTACCCCTATGTTCATAGTAGTGCTATTTACAACAGCCAAGTGCTGGAAACAGTCTAAGTACCCATCAGTAGACGAGTGGATCAAAAAACTAGCATGTTTACACAATGGAATACTATGTGGCAGAAACAAAAAAGGAACTCCTACTTTTTGTGACAGCATGGATGGAACTGGAGAATATTATGCTAAGTGAAATAAGCCAGACAGTGGAAGGCAAATAACATATGATCTCACTTACAAGGGGAATCTAATGAACAAAATAAACTAATGAGCAAAATAGAACCAGAGACATAGAAACATGGAACAGACTGACAGCGGCCAGAGGAGAGGGGAGAGGGGGATAATGGTGGAAAGAAAGGAAAGGGACTAGTCAAAGGACATATATGAATGACCATGGACATGGACAATAGTATGGAGATTGATTGTGAGGGGGGAATGGGCTGGGGGAGGAGGGCAAAGGGGGAAAAACTGGGACAACTGTAATAGAATAATAATAAAGAAGTTTAACAACTGTTTAAATATGCAAAGGATTTAAATGAAAACCTGAATATAACAAAGAGTAAGGTTTAACAAAGAACCAGTGAAAATCTACAGTTGCAAAATTTTTGTTTTTCAAGGAATTTGTTCATCTAAATTGTCTATTTTTGCCATAAAACTGTTCAAAATATTTTCTTATTACTCTTTTAATATTTATAGGATGTATAGTGACATCTCTTCTTCCATACTCCATACTGGTAATTTGTGTTTTCTCTGTTCTTTTTTCTTAATCAGTCTAGTTGAACTTTTCAAAGAATCAATTTTTGGTTTTATAAATTTTCACTATTGTTTATTTTCTATCTAATTTTCTATCCTTAGCCTTTTTTCCTTTCTTTTACTTACTTTTCATTTCATTTACTTTTTTTTCTTGGATTCTTAAGGTGAAAGCTTAGATCAATTATTTAGAACATTCTTGTTTTCTAATATAGACATTTAAAATTATAAATTTCCTTCTAAGTATTACTGTAGTTGTATTCCACAAATTTTGTTATGTTGTACTTTCATGATCATTCAGGTAAAATTTAAAAAAAATGGTTTTCCAAAGATTTTTTCTTTGATCTGTTTATTATTTAAAAGTTATTTTTAATTTCCAAATATTTGGTGATTTTCCAGATATGCCTTTTCATTGATTTCTAATTTAATTCCTTTGTGGTCAGAGACTATATTCTGTATAACTTCGATCTTCTTAAATTTATTTATTTATTTATTTATTATGGCCAACAGATGGTCTATTTTGGTGGAAGCTCCATGTATACAAGAAAAAAAAATGTATTCTATAATTGTTGGGTGTGATTCTATAGTTTTATAATATAGGGGTGGCCAAAACTAGTTTTACAGTTGTTTGTATGGAAATAATACAATAATTAATAAGCAATAATACAAGAATAAACTTTGTGTTTCCCATACTCACAACTGTAAACCTAACTTTTGTCAACCTGTGTATATAGTGTAGCTCTATACATTGCAATTAGGTCAACTTTGTTGATATTTTTGTTCAAATCCCCTGTCTTGACTTATTTTCTGTCTACTTTTTTTGCATTTAATCACTGAGAGAAGAGGATTGAAATCTCCAACTATAACTATAGTTTTGCTCATTTCTGCAGCTCTGTCAGATTTTGCTTTATATATTTTGAGACTCTGT
The DNA here is from genome assembly GCA_004026545.1 of Mormoops blainvillei. Lineage (NCBI taxonomy): Eukaryota > Metazoa > Chordata > Mammalia > Chiroptera > Mormoopidae > Mormoops > Mormoops blainvillei. Next base: position 27,400 of record PVJD01010273.1, read on the forward strand.
TAGGTATAGATACATTTAAGTTGTTAGGCTTTCTTGATGAATTGCCTCCTTTATCATTATGAAATGTCCTTACTTGTCTCAAGTAATACTTCTTGTCCTTAAGTCTACTTTATTGCATATTAATATGAACACTCCTTTTTTATTAGCATGTGCTTGGTATATTTTTATTCTTTTACTTTTAATCCATCTGCTTCTTTATATTAAGCTGGGTTTCTTATAAAGAACAGAGTCAGGTCTTTCTGTTTTCATTGAGTGTGAAAATGTCTACCATTTTAAATGTGTTTAGTTCATTTATACATAATGTAATTATTGATATTTGTTTTCTATCTGTCTTTTGTTCCTTGCTTCTGCTTTTCTGCCTTCTACAGGCATACATCAGAGATATTGTGGGTTTGGTTCTAGGCCACTGTAATAAAGTGAGTACTGCAATAAAGTGAGTCCTAATCTTTTTGTTGGTGGAGGGTCTTGCCTTCAAATTGTAAAAAATACAACATCTGTGAGGGGCAATAAAGCAAGCACAAGAAAACAAGGTATGCCTGTATTAAATCATTTTTTAGTATTCTATTGCATCTTCTCTATTGGTAATTCTTTTATTTTTTTTAAAGGTAATATTTATTTATTTTTAGAGAGGGGAAGGGAGGGAGAAAGAGAGGGAGAGAAACATCAATGTGTGGTTGCCTCTCACACGCCCCCTACCAGGGACCTGGCTCACAACCCAGCCATGTGCCCTGATTGGAAATTGAACCAGCAACCCTTTGGTTTGCAGGCCAGTATTCAATCCACTGAGCCACACCAGCTAATCTTCTCCATTGGCTATTCTTTTATTTTTTAACATCTTCAATATTTACAATATTCATATTTAGCTTAAAACTACTATTAAATAATATTATATCATTTTGTGTATAATATAAGATCCTACAATACACAGTTCTACTTTCCCAGTGATGTACAGATAAGAACAAGATCTTTAAAGTAAAAAAAAAAAATGGGGGCCCATGATTTGTATCATTTGCCAGCTTCATGGAGTTAATACTCTTGGCATGGAAGATTTCAAGCTAGCAAAGTGACATCAAGGAAATCAGAGTTGGGAAGAGATACACACAATCAGCATTTGCAAGCCAACACAAACTGACTGCACTACTCCACTGATTTCCCTCTTTTATCATACATTTTACTTCTACATGTCAGAAACTCCACAATGCATTTTTAGGATTCTTACATCAAATAAACAATTTTCTTCTAAGGAAATTTAAAAGTAAAAAATTAAATCTTCACCGTTTACCCACATCTTTACTATTTCTCGGTCTCTTCATTCCTTTGTGTAGGTTTCATATTTTAGGTGTTTTGCAGTCATATTTCTCTGGCATACTTTCATTGTCTGTAATTTCTCTCCTAATTTAATTGTTTCTTGTAATAACTTTGTACAGTATTTGACCACAGTACTTTCTGTTGCTCAACTTTAGGCAAAATTTGCTTTCCTGAACTTTTAAATAAGGTTATTCTCAGGAACTGTTTTCTGACTTCACAAAGCAACATCTTCTATTGTTTTGTGCATTATTCAAAAACATAGTAGCTTGCTTTCTAGGGTTTCTTGATTTTATTCCCTCATCCACTTTGGTCTAGAACTTCTTTTTACTTCCTCCTTGTTGTCCCTTTCTTCACAATTTTGATTTACTTCTAAATAGTGTCTCCTGCTCCAGATTGCTCCAGATCCTTTAGTACTTCTTGGGAAAGTTATTTTCACATCTAGTTTTAGGTCATCTCCCAGCAAGCTGTCCCCAGAAAAGCACACTCATGATTATCCTTTACACTGGCAGTTCTAGGAAAACTATTTCCTGGAGCTTCACCTACTGCAAAGGCCTCAGGCTCCGTTGGCCAAAGCCTCAGAGACTGTTGGCTCTGATGGGCTTGAGTTTCTGCCACCACTTTCCCCCACAAGCAGAAGCAAACTTGAAGTCTTGAGTGGCACAGATCTGAGGGAGGAGCCTGAGGACTCTGGTCCAATGGAGACCTTTCACTGGCTGGTGCTAGAGAAGAGCTGTCAAGAACCCTACCTCTAGTTCTTTTCAATTCTAAGAACTTGGAAAGAAGACTACAGCAGATTATTAATGATTAGCATTTCAACATATTTGAGGTACTAATGGGACCCTTTTTGAGGATTAATAAAAGCCTGGGGCTCTCACCCTGGTAACACACAGACACGTAAGTCTTGGTGTACAATTTTTGTGTGTTCTTAGCTGCAGTCCAGTGACTCTCTGCAGTCTTACACTACCTGTCTCTGGGCTGAAAGACTGGAAATAGAGGTTAGTTAACATATTTTTAGGCAGATGATATCCTATGGGGCCAATTGTTGTTAAATAACACATGTAGACAAGTTGCATGTGTAAAAGGTCTACCTGTGGGAACATTTAGAACAAGTAAAATAGTAAGATAATTCAATTGTAGAAACTAAGAGTTGACACCAATTGTCTACAAAGCTGTATAGGTCAGTGGTTTACTTTGGAATAGCTAAGAAACCGCGTGGAATTTGCTCTTCTATTCCAATGGACAGCAGGGACATTAAACAATGGTGTTTGCTCTCAGGGCAATATAGTGATCAGTGATTGTTTGTTTTGGCCCCAGGAGCACTAGACTCTGCTCAGCTTAACCAGCAACTACTCATGGGCCCACTTGATCTGGGGTCTTGGCTTCTCTTGGTGAAAGAGTAATGGGAAGTAAAATCCCTAAATAATCTCGGAAGTGAATAGGAATGATACCTTCCAAGAAAGTGTGTCACAAGATGGTAGTGACAGCTAAAGACACTGAAACCAAAGTCCTATGTTCTAGTTGGGCACTGTCCCAGTTATATCCTCTGGCTGGGCCCCAGTTTTTCTCTCTGTGAAATGAGATCGTTATACTAGGTGATCTTTCAAGGTGTGTTCTGCTGAAGGGCCCATTAACCATGGATGGAGCCATAACGAAATTGTGTGCGGTGACTTCATTAATTTATTGAATGTGTCATTAGCACTTGGTCCATGCCAAGTGTTCTGTATAATGATAGTCATTTACACCTATGGTGACTGCTACATGTCAGGCAGAGCCGGCACTTTTAAAACATCTCCAAAATGACCTTAGAAGGTAGGTATTCATATCCCTATTACTAATGAGAAAACAGAGGCTCAAATACAATAGGTAAGTAGCTTGGCCAGCATCATGCAGTTTCTAAGTGCCCTAGAATTCAAACCCAGGAGTCTCTGACTCCAACTTCATACCTATTTATTTCATATATTACACATAATATCCAGTACCTGTCCTTAAGAATGGACAGGTAATGAAAGGAGTGCACAGGTAACTGGTGTACAGAGCAAAAATGCTGCTTGGATCTGTCTGCTATATTGTCTATGATGCATTATCTAGGATCTAGTCATCAGAGTGCTTGCAGGGCTTCCTGAAGTGGCATGACCTGATGGGCTGGGCTCACAGTACTGTGTATACAGGACTTAAATGGGGAAGGTATTGGTAATGACACAGATAAAAATAAGAAGGATAACTCTAAGAAGTAGGTGTCAATATTTCCATTTACTAGACAGGAAACTGAGAGTTAAGTAACTTGCCTAATTCATTAAGCAACTGAACGTCTTACTATAAAGAAATGAATGTATAGAAGCAAATGACCAAACCACACTAGCTTAGCAGTGGCCCCAGTCAGGGAGAACCAGGGCAATATTCTCCTCTTGTACTATCTTTGCAGTTCTCATCATAGCTCATGTTTACTTAATGCCACTTCTACCACCACTATGTTCCTATTTTGCAATGGGCAGATGATTTCCAATTACAAATCTGGGAATAAACTCCACTTCTGGGAAAAGACTCCTCTCTCTGAGATCTTCTCTTTCTTTTATAATCCAGACTCCTTGACACCCTGGTGTCCTGGTCCACATTATACCAGGCTCTCAGAATTCCCCAGTCTTCCTGCGCCCTCCCTAGCATTCAACTTTGTGGCCTGGGAGAAGTCAATTGCCAGAGAGGCCTCTGGAGTGGGAACTGAAGCAACTCCTGGGACAGATATGGCCTGTTTCATTTTGCCTGAAATCAACCCTGCAATGGACTGTAAACTGTATCTCTGACCCTGACCTCTAACCCCCTTCCCATCATTGACAAACCTATCCAAGTGTTCTGCAAACAATGTGCCAGAGGAGGCCAGCTTTTCCCGCATGCCTACCTTTGATCAGGACTTTTGTTCCTTTACGCATGACAGTTTCCAGAGTCTACTCAGCTCCAGGGTCAGTGGCCTCTGAAGCTGTTGGCCTAGAGGTCAGGTATGGTTGGATTAGGTTGAACATTATACTAATGAGGAAGGGGTTTTCTTTGGTTCTTTTGCTCACAGAATGGGTATCGCTGGTTTTTGAAACGAGGACAAATGGTCTAGTTTCTCCCAGTGCATTACAGAATGACTGAGCTGAAGAAAAGGAGCCCAGAACTTTGAAACATTGAAAGGTGCTGACCATCTCTGTTCAGTCATTCCTCATTTTGCACATGAACCTGCTGTTTGCCCTTCTGAGTACTGTGTGTCTACGGAGACAGATAAAGTTTTCCCTTTCACGTTCCTCTTCTCTTTCCTGACCTTTCTCACTTCTCTATCCTTTTTCGTCCTTTTCTTCAGTTAAGAAATATGTACTCACTTTCCTCCTTTTCTTTTCCTCACTCTAGCCATGGGCAGTGGAACTTTAGAGACTGGGACCAAGGGGGCAGTTGGAGGATTAGGAAATTGATTATGTACAGGGGAACATGATGTTTGATCACAGGGGAAGTGATCAAAGAGCTAAAGATATTGAGAATATTGGGATCCATGTTTCTCATTGTCAGATAAAGGAGTTGCAGATATGGGGAGGAAAAAAACTGGAAGATATGCTGTGGTGTTCAATTGAAATTGGAGGAATCAGTGTGAATTCAGAGTTGGAGAGAGACGGAGAAAGGAAAATAGATACAGATCTGTGTCATGGATATTTATTTACTTATTTGTCTATCTGTAGCTCTGTCTATTGACAGGTGCTAGTATCAACTTCACCCCAGTAGTAGTTACCACACCCAGTGCTCAGAATTTGGTTCCTAAATATCATTCTATATTAAAAGAAGAAAGTTTTTTTTAGAGAAGTACAATTCCAGAAACAGGGATTCTAGAGTTGGTGCAGGAGAAGTAAAAGATAGGCCTGAATATTTTATTCTGCCAGAAAGTGAAGTATTTAAAAAATAATGGGGCTTGTAAAAAATATAGAGAAAGCTTGGAGGCTTACCTGATGGTGAAATTCACAATAATCTGAGCATAAAAATAAAGGAGGAAGATTCTGGGAAGATGGCAGAGTGCCAGGATTCTGTCTCCCTACCCAGGCAACTATGGCACTGGTGGAACTTGTCCGATGTACTTTGGGACTCTGAAGTCTGTTGGAGGCTTCCAACATCTAGGGGAAGGCTTGGAAGATAAATTGCCATTAATTTCAATCAATTTGAGTTCCTAGCCTGGCAGTGGCAACAAATTCTGTCAGGCAGCTGTGCATATATTCCAGGAGCAACTTGCACACAGCTTGCAGGAGATAGATGGATAATAACAATGCTGTCATGCAAGCATCAGGGATCTGTATTACGTCACTGACTGCTGCTTCTGAACGGGGAGATGCTATTACAGAGGAAGGAAATCACTGTTACAATTCCCCTCCCCCTCCAGCTGAAGTGACTTCCTGAGGGGCTGACCTCTCTTACACCTCATCATTTTTCTCTCTTTCTCCCTTTTGAGAACCAGACATTAACACAAAGGTATTAGAAGACAACTGCATATTTAGGGGATGTTAGAAAGTTCTTGCACATACCCAGGGAAAGAAGCAGGATCAAAAAGACCTGAAAAGACCTCAAGCTTTTACCCCAGGCTGATCCTCAGCACAGAGACAGCCTATAGCAATAAAATAACAAAACAAAACAAACTGCCTATTCTTAGGAAGGAGAACCTGATTTCCACAGCTACTATATAATTTGATTCAAACGTCCAGTTTTCAACAACAAAAATCACAAGGCGTGCAAAGAAACAGGAAAGTATGGCCCATTTAAAGGGAAAAAAATAAACCAATAGAAACTGTCCCTGAAAAAAAACGCTGATGACTGATCTACCACAGGGGTCCCCAACCCCTGGGACCTGTACCAGAACAGGTCCATGGCCTGTTAGGAACCGGACCGTACAGCCGGAGGTGAGCAGCAGGCGAGCAAGTGACACTTTATCTGTATTTACAGCCACTCCCCATCGCTGGCATTACTGCCTGAGCTCCGCCTCCTGTCAGATCAGCAGTGGCATTAGATTCTCATAGGAGCGTGAACCCTGCTGTGAACTGCACATGTGAGGGGTGTAGATTGCACACTCCTTATGAGAATCTAATGACTGATGATCGGAGGTGGAGCTGAGGCAGTGATGCTAGAGCTGGGGAGCGGCTGCAAACACAGACTGTTGTTAGTAGAGAGGTCTGACTACACAGAGATCATAGTAAATCAGTTGCTTGCAGACGCGTATCGAAACCCTATTAGTGAGTAGCAAGTGACAATTAAGCTATATCTTGTGGCAGGCTTTATAGTGGCAAGTGAGTTAATGTACTTCAATTGACAACTGCTTTAAGTCAGGATCCAACACTTATTTTAGTCTGCATGTGGCCTACCCAGTATTTAATTTACTACTTTCATCCACACCTCTTTCCCACGTGCATACTTGTCTCAGTCATAGTTTTGGTGAGCCCACAAGCTAACTCTAGCCAAAATGAGGAAAAAACAAACATCGCTGGAGAGCTTCTTTGAAAAGAGGGAAACACCCAATGATGAGACAGCAGAAGACTCTAAGACTCCCAACAAAAGGAAAGGTGCATTTAAAAGAAAATACCAATAGTCTTACTTAAATTACGGGTTCACTGCAACAGATAATTCTCATTCTCCAAGCCCACTTTGTATAATATGTGGTGACTGGCTATCCAATGAAGCCATGAACCTTTCAAAACTGCTTCACCACACAGACACCAAGCACCTGCACTGAAAGACAAGCCTTTGGAGTTTTTCAAAAGAAAGTACTGTGAACATGAAGAACAGAGGCAATTACTGAAGGCCACCACCTCATCAAGTGTGTCTGCACTGAGAGTATCATTCTTAGTGGCTAACGCATTGCTAAAACTAAGAAGCCCTTTACTAATGGTGAAGAGTTGATCCTGCCTGCTGCTAAGGACATTTTTAGTGAACCTTTAGGAGAGGCTGCAATTCAAAAGGTGGCACTTTTGGTGCCACCTTTCTCCCATCACCCCCAGATGGGACTGTCTAGTTGCAGGAAAACAAGCTCAGAGCTCCCACTGATTCTGCATTCGTGGCGAGTTGTATAATTATTTCACTATATATTACAATGCAATAGTGATAGAAATAATGTGCACAATAAATGTAATGATCTTGAATCATTACAAAATCATTCCTGTCCCCAGCCCCTCCCCCTGGTCCATGGAAAAATTGTCTTCCATGAAACTGGTCCCTGGTGCCAAAAAGGTTGCAGGCTGTTGATCTACCAGACAAAGACTTTAAAACACTATTTTAAAAAGGCTTGAAACACTAAAAGAAGGCGTTAATAAAGTTAAGAGTTTGATGTGTAGAAAAATGAAAATAGCAATAAAGAGATGGAAAGCCTAAAAAGAAATTTGAGGATAAAAACTATAATAACTGAAATGAAAATTCACTAGAGGCATTCAAAAGCATATTTTAACAGGCAGAAGAAAAGACTCAGTGAACTGAAAGACAGGACAATTTAAATTATTGAGTTTGAGAAACAGAAATTTTAAAAGATGGAATAAAAAAAGTGAACAGAGCCTAAGGGATCTGTGAGATACCATAACATGGAACAATACACATTGTGGGAGTCCCAGGAGGAGAGCAGAAAGGAGCAGGAGAATATCTGAAGAAACAATGGCTGAAAATTCCCCAAATTTGATGAAAGAGATGAATATAAATATCCAAGAAATTCAACACCAAGTAGGATGAACTAAGGGACCCACACTGAGACATATTACAAACAAACTGTCAGAAGCCTAAGACTAAAAGAGAATCTTAAATGCAGCAAGAGAGATGCTACTCAGAGGCGGATTTAATGGTGAGCGCACCGGGCATGCGCCCTGGGCCCTGACTTCTGAAGGGCCTTGCAAAACCCCAACTTTATGCTTTTTTCTAATGACACCAAGTTTGGTTTCATATGTGCAATGCATATACTATATTCAAATTTTATTGGAAATAAAACATTAATAGTACATAATATTTTTTATTTATTTAAAAATATGGTTAACATGTATTTTTATTCTCCCTGCCTCTCTCTTTTTTTTAAGGGGTCCAATATTTTCTTCTGTGGCCAGGACCTCAACCGACCTTAATCCACCTCTGATGCTACTTATGACATAGAAAGGACTTCCAACAACATTATAAACAGATTCTTCTTCAGAAACTTTGGGAGCCAAAAGGCAATAGCTAATGTATTTTAAGGTGCTAAAGAAAAAAAAGTCACAAGAATCCTATATCTGGCAAAATTGTTCTTCAAAAGTGAAGAAGAAATTAAAACACTCCCAGATGAAATCCGAGGGAGTTTGTTATCACTAGACCTGCCCTTTAAGAAATGCTAACGGGGGTCCTGCAGGTTGAAATCAAAGGATACTAGACACTAATGTGAATCCTTATGTGGAAATAAAGTTCATAGTAAAGGAAAATACATGGGCAATTATAAAAGCTAGTGTTATTACAACTTTGCATCTGTTTTCTACGTTTAAGAGGTTAATGCACTAAAAATAATTATTAGTTTATGTCTTTAATATATGTATAAAGATGAAATTTTGTGATATCAACAATTGAAAGGAGTGGGGAAAGGAGCTTTAGAGGGGCAGAGTTTTATTAAAGATTCAGATTAGAGTGTTATAACTTTAGGATGTTAAATATAACCTCCATGGTAACCAGAAGGAAAATAACTATAGACTATACACAGAAGGAAACGAGAATGGAATTTAAATGTTTCACTACAAAAAAATCAATTAAACACAAAAGAAGACAATAATGCAGGTAAAAAGGAACAAAAAAGCTACATGGCATATAGAAGGTAAATAGTACAATGGCAGAAGTCCCTCCTTACCAGTAATTATGTAATTTTTATGTTTTTATTGATGTAACATTGGTTAATAACATTATGTATCTTTCAGGTACACATTATAATTTTATATCTGTGTATACCATAATGTGCTCACCACCAAAATCTAAGTTTCCATTCATCACCATATATTTGACTCCCTTTACCCATTTTGTCCTCCCCTCACTCCCTCCCCCTCTGGTATCTACCAATCTGTTGTCTGTATCTGTGAATTTGTTTTTGTTTTGTTTGTCCATTTGTTTCTTTTTTGTTTTACATTCCAGATGAGTGAAACCAAAGAGTTTTGTTTTTTTCCATCTGACTGATTTCATTTACATAATACCCTCAAGATCCATCCATCCATGTTGTTGCAAATGGCACTATTTCATCTTTTCTATGGCGGGGTAGAATTCCATTGTGTGCATATATGTATACATACACAAACATATACATATATGCTGCATCTTCTATATCTATTCCTCCATCAATGGACACTTAGGTTTTTTCTATATCTTGGTTATTATAAATAATGCTGCAGAGAACATATGGATACATACATATTAGTGTTTTCATATTCTTTGGATAAATATCCAGAAGAGGAATTGCTGGGACATATAATAGCTCTATTCTTTTTTAAAATTTTAATCCTCACCCAAGGATACATTTACTGATTTGAAAGAGAGAGAGAGAAAGAGGGAAACATCAAATGTGAAAGGGAAACATCAAATGTGAAAGAGAAACATCAATTGGTTGCCTCCCATATGCATCCCAACTGGGAATCAAACCCGAAACCTTGGTATGTGCCCTGACCAGGAATCTAACTTGCAACCTTTCAGTGCACAGGGCAATGCTCCAACCAACAGAGCCACCCTGGCCAGGGCATGGTAGTTCTATTCTTAATTTTTTTTTGAGAAACCTGTTTTCCATAATGGCTTTATCAATTTTCAATCTGACCAACAGTGCACAAGGGTTCCCTTTTCTCCACATCCTCACCAATACTTGTTATTTCTTGCCTTTCTGATTCTAGTCATTCCAACAGGTGTGAGGTGATATCTTACTGTGGTTTCTGATCTGCATTTCTCTAACAATTAGTGATGTTGATCATCTTTTCATGTGCCTGTTGACCATTTGGCTATTTCGGTTCTTTTGTTGTTCCATACACATTTTAAGATTTTTTGGTTCTATTTCTGTGAAAAATGCCTTTGGGATTTTGACAGGGATTGCACTGAATCTGCAGATTTCTTTAGGTAATAGGGACATTTTAACAATGTTAACTTTTCCAATCCATGAGTACAGAATCTTTCCATTTCTTGGTTTTCTTCAATTTCTTTCAATAATTTCTTGTAGTTTCCAGTGCACAGGATTTTCACCTCTTTTGTTAAGTTTATCCCTATGTATTTCATTCTTTTTGTTGTAATGTAAATGGGGTTGTTTTTTTCATTTCTCTTTCTAATAGTTCATTGTTAGTGTATAGAAATGCAACAGACTTTTGTATACTGATTTTGTAACCTGCAACTTTACTGTATCTGTTTATTATTTCTAATAGTGTTTTTGGTGGAATCTTTAGGGTTTTCTATACATAAAATCATGTCATGTGAAAATAGTGACAGTTTTACTTCTTCCTTTCCAAGTTGGATGCCTTTTATTTCTCCTTTTTACATAATTGTTCTGGTGAGGACTTCTAGTACTATGTTGAATAAACGTGGCAAGAGTGAGCATCCTTGTCTTGCTCCTGATCTTAGATGAAAAGGTTTCAGTTTTGCACCACTGAATATGATGTTAGCTGTGGGTTTGTCATATATGGCCGTTAATATGTTGAGGTACTTTCCTTCTATACCCATTTTATAGAGAGGTTTTTTAATCATAAATTGATGTTGAATTTTGGCCAATGCTTTTTCTGCATCTATTGAGATCATTATATAATTTTATTCTTGATTTCGTTAATGTGGTGTATCACCTTGATTTATTTGTGGATGCTGAACTAGCCTTCCATTTGTTCTTCTTTTACTAGCTCCTTAAGATGTAAGGTTAGATTGTTTATTGGAGATTTCTCTTGTTTCTTGACGTAGGCCTGCATTGCTATGAATTTCCCTCTTAGCTTAGTACCACTTTTGTTGTGTCCCACAGATTTTGATACGTTATATTTTCATTTGTCTCTAAGTATCTTTTGATTTCTCCTTTTATTTCTTCATTGACCCAGTAGTTGTTCAGAAGCATGTTGTTTAATCACCACATATTTGCAAACCTTCCAGCTTTCTTCTTGTAGTTGATTTCTAGTTTTATACCATTGTGGTCAGAAAAGATGCTTGATATGATTTCAACCTTCTTAAAATTATTAAGACTTGTTTTGTGACCCAAAATATGGTCTATCCTTGAGAATGTTAACATGCACACTTGAAAAGAATGTGTATTCTGTTGCTTTTAGATATGTTTTGCAAATGTCTATTAAATTTATCTGGTCTAATGTGTCACATAAGGCCAGTGTTTCCTTGTTGACTTTCTGTTTGGATGATTTATCCATTGGTGTAAGTGGGGTGTCAAAGTCTCCTATTATTATTGTGTTGCTGTCTATTTCTCTCTTTAGGCCTGTTGATAATTGCTTTATATATTTTGGTGCTCCTAAGTTGGATGCATATATACACATATTAATTAATAAGTATCATTAATTATTTAATAATTAATAATTATTAAACTAATAACAATTATAATAATAATAAATTATAATAAATTCTTCATGGATTGTTCCTTTTATCATTCTATAATGTCTATCTTTGTTTCTTGTTACCTTTTTTTGGCTTGAAATCTATTTTGTCTGATACAAGTATGGCTACATCCACTTTCTTCTGGATACCATTTGCTGAGTATCATCTTCCACCCCTTCACTTTGAGTTTATGTTTGTCTTTAAACCAGGGATGGGTCTTTTCAAGAAAGCATATAGTTGGCCTTGTTTTTCAATCCAGCTACTCTGTGCCTTGTGATTGGTGAGTTCAGTGCATTTACATTTAGAGTGATTATTGGCATAAGATGACTTTCTACTGCCATTTTACCTTTGGTTTTCTGATTGCTTTATATGTCCATTGCTTCTTTGCTCTTGTGTTTCTGTCTGCTACTTTAGTTAGGTGATTTTCCATGGTTTTAAAAAAGATCTTTATTTTTTTTAGAAAGAGGGGAAGGGAGAGAGAAAGAGGAGAGAAGCATTGATGCATTCATCAACTGACTCTCGCACACCCCCAACTGGGGACCTGGCCTGGGGACTGAGTCGTGTGCACTGACTGGGAATCAAACCAGTGACCTTTTGGTTTACAGACGTTGCTCAACCCATTGAGCCACACCTGTCAGGGCTCCATGATGATTTTCTCTTTCCTCTTTTTTTATGTTTTGTTTTCAGATCTGCCTTTTACTTTTTTGGTTACTATGAGGTTTGTATAAAATGTCTCAGAGATAAAATAGTTCTTTTTTTCTGATGGCATTCTATACAGACCACTCAACCAAACAACAGCAGAACACACATTTTTTTTTCAAGTGCACATGGGACATTAGGTCATTCCAAGTTAGGCCACAAACTAAGTCTCAATAGATTTTAAAAGATAGATATGATATAAAGTAACTTCTCTGACCACAACTGGATTAAGTTATAAACAAACAATAAAAGAAAAACTGGAAAATTCACAAATTTGTTAACAGACTCTCAAGCAATCAAAGATGAAATCACAAGTGAATTTAGAAAACACTTAGAGGTGAATGAAAATAAAAACAATATATATCCAAACTATGGGACACATAAAAAGAAGTGCTAAATGGGAAATTTATAGTTATAAATGCATTAAAAAAATCTTAAATCAATAGCTTAATTTTACAATTTAAGGAACTAAAAAAAGAATAAAAAACTAAACCCAAATCTAACAAAACAAAGGAAATAATAAAGATCAAAGTAGAAATAAACAAAATAGAGAACGGAATAGCAAAACTAGAGAAAATCAATTAACCACAGAAAATTTTAAAAACCCACAAAAATTGTGTTTTTTTAAAAAAAGATCAACAAAATTGACGAACCTTTAGCTTGCTTAACTAAGAAAAACAAAAGACTCTAATTAGTAAAACCAGAAAGGAGAGTGGGGACATTACTACTGATTCTACAGAAATAAAAGGGTCATGGACATGGACAACAGTGTGGTCATTGTGAGGGGAGGGGAGAAGTGGAGGTGGAGAGGATATAAGTGGAGTAAATGGTAAAGGAAAAAAAGTACAATAAAAATTTTTTAAAAAGAAAAAGATTTATAGAGCATACTATAAATAATAGTACATGAACACATTGTATAACCTAGGTGAAATGGACAAATTCCTAGATACACAAAACCTATCAAGACTAAGTCATGACTTCTCATCAAGATGGCAGCATAGGTAAAACGTCTTGCCTCCTCACACAACCACATAGAAATTACGGCTCAACTAGGGAAAAACCAAAATTCAGAACTGTCAGAAATCAAGCTGAATGGAAGTCCTACAACTGTAGAATTAAAGAAGAAACCACATTTAGATGGTAGGACGGGCTGAGATGCAGAACAGGCTGGTGCCACATCAGCATGCAGCAGATAAAAATGGGGAGGGATATCTCAGGAACAAGGGGCCCTAGCCCCATACTAGGCCCCCCAGACCAGGGTTCCAGCACCAGGAAGTTAAGTCCCCATAACTTCTGGCTGTAAAAACCAGCAGTGACTGAGGCTGTGGAAGACAGAAACTTCTGAATTCCAAAGCAGGCCTCTTAAAGGAAAGGACCCATATGCAGACTTACTCAGACTCACTCCTTCTGAACTCCAGTGCAGGGGCAGCAGGCTGAAAGGCATTAGAGACATAGGGGAGGAATTGAATTGTCCAGCATCAGGGTGAGAGCTGGGGGGCGGCTTTCTCCCAGCAGAAGTGCTGGAAAAGGCCATTGTTTCTTTTCTGAGGTGTCTCACCCCATACAGCCACAGAACCGGAAGGTGGGTGCCATATCTGAGATTTCAATAACCTGGCTCACACTGTTTGCCCCACTCTGGTCATTTCCTGTGGCCCTACCCTACCCGGATTTTGGGCTTACTCAAGCTGTTTCCAGTGGCTTTTCTATACAAATGGCTTGTCTTGTTCCATGCTTCAGATTTACCTAAATTCTCTCAAACAAGCAATACTTGCCTCAGGGTGCCCCATACCTCTTGTTAAGTTGCCCCAGATCTAGCACTACCAGCAGCCAGGCTTGGTTCGCAGCTTGGCCTCATGTGGGTATCTCCAAGCCCTGCACAAGTAGCAGCCATCTGCAGATTGCTTTGAAGCTTACGTTGTATGACCCTGGACAGAACACAGGCCTTGTACATGCCACTAAAAATAAAGGCTCAACTACAACAGGAGGGTGTACACAGCCCACATGGTGGGAGCACATTGAGTAACCACCTTGGGTAATAGGGAAAGTTATGCCACTGGACCCTATAGTACACCTACTACATTAGGCCAGTCTACCAAGCTTGGGAAACATAGTAGCTCTACCTGTTACATATGTTAAACATAGTAAAAGGAAACAAACACATAGAGGATGACAAATGAGGAGACAAAGAAACATGGCCCAAATGAAAGAACAGAACAAAACTCCAGAAAAAGAACTAACCATAAGGGAGACAAGCTATCTGCTAGATGTAGAGTTCAAAACACTGGTTATTAGACTGCTAAATGAATTTAGTGAGAACCTCAACAGCAACGAAAAGATCCAGTCAGAAACAAAGGATACACTAATTGAAATAAAGAACAATTTACAGGGAATCAACAGTAAAGTGGATGAAGCTGAGAATCAGATGAGTGATTTGGAATATAAGGAAACAAAGAACAACAAATCAGAACAGCATGAAGAAAAAAGAATTTTAAAAAAGGAGAATAATGTGAGAAGCCCCCGGGACAACTTCAAGAGATCCAGCATTTGCATCCATGCGGGTGCTAGAAGGAAAAGAAAGAGAGCAAGAACTTGGAGACCTGTTTGAAAAAAAAATGACAGAAAACTCCTAACTTGGTGAAGGCAATAGACATACGAGTCCAGGAAATGCAAACAGTCCCAAACAAGATGAATCTGAAGATGCCCATGCCAAGACACATCACAATTATAATGCTGAAGGTTAAATACAAAGAGAGAACCTTAAAAACAACAAGGGAAAAGCAGTTAGTTATCTACAAGAGAGACCCCATAAGACTGTCAGTTGATTTCTCAAAAGAAACTTTTCAGCCTAGAAGACACTGGCAAGAAATATTCCAAGTGATGAAAAGCAAGGACCTACAACCAAGATTTCACTACCCAGCAAAGCTACCATTTAGAATTGAAGGACAGATAAAGAGCTCCCCAGACAAGAAAAAGCTAAAGGAGTTCATCACCACTAATCCAGTATTATGTGAAATGTTAAAGGGTCTTCTTTCAGAAGAAGATAAAAAATATCAACAATAAAATGGCAATAAATACATATCTATTAACAATTGAATCTAAAAACAAAATAAACAGTCCTGACTGGTGTGACTCAGTGGGACGGGTGTCATACCACAAACTGAAAGGTCCCCAGTTCATTCCCAGTCAGGGCACATGCCTGGGTTGCAGGCCAGATCTCCAGTTGGGGGTGTATAAGAGGCAATTGATCGATGTTTCTCTGGCACATCAATGTTTCTCTCCCTCTCTTCCTCCCTTCCCCCTCTCTAACAATAAAGAAATAAAATTAAAAAATAAATAAATAAACAAGTATATCAGAAACAGAATCATAGACACAGAGAATGTTTTGATGGTTGCCAGATGGGAGGGGCATCAGTGGGATGGGTGAATAAGGTGAAAGGATTAAGAAGTACAAATAGGTAGTTAAAGAATAGTCATGGAGATGTAAAGTACAGCATAGAGAATAGAGTAGCCAAAGAACATATATACATGACCCATGGACATGGACAACACTGTGGGGGCTGCCTGAGGGAGTGGGTGGGGCTGGGTCAAAGGGGGCTAAGGGGGAATATTGGAGCCACTGTAATAGCATAAACAATAAAATATAATTTTAAAATGACTAAGTCATGAGAAATAGAAACTCTGAATAGACCTTTAACCAGTAAGGAGATTGGATCAGTAATAATAATAAAATAAAAGCTTCCAAGGAAGAAAAGCCCTGGATATGTATGCTGGCTTCACTGGTGAGTTCTATGAAACACTTAAAGAACTACCATCAATTCTTAAACTTTTCAAAAAAATTGAAGAGGGGGGAACACTTCCTAATTTGTTCAATGAGGCCAGCATTACCCTGATACTAAAACCAGAAAAGAACACTGCAGGAAAAGAAAACCATGGGCCAATAACCTTATGAACACTCACTCAAAAATCCTCAGCAAATACTAGCAAACTGAATTCAGCAGTGTATGATCAGGATTATACAGTGACCAAGTGAGATTTATCCTTTCTGGAATGGAAAGTAAAAATGGTTTGACATGTGAAAACTGATCAAGTGTAATACACCACATTAACAGAGTGAAGGAAAAACCCACATGATCAACTAAATTGAAGCAGAAAAAGCATTTGACAAAAACCAACATTCTGTCATGATAAAAAACAATAAAGTAGAAATAGAAGGAAACAATATAATAAAACCTCAACATAATTAAAGACAAAGGTGAAAACCCCTAGCAGACATCATACCCACTGGTGAAAGACTGAAAGCTTGTCTCTAAGATCAGGAACAAGGCAAAGATGCTCACTTTTACCACTTTAGTTCAAAAATAGTGCTGGAACTTCAAATCACAGTAATCATGCAAAAAATAAAAATAAAGGCATCCAAATTGGAAAGCAAAGTAAAATGATCTCTGCTGGCAGATGATATAATTTTATATGTACAAAGTACTATTGATTTTATCAAAAAAATGTTAAGACTAACTAACAAATTCAGCTAAGTAGCAGGATCTCAATCAACACACAAAAGTCAGTTGCTTTTCTATATACTAATGATGGAAATCCAAAAAGAAATTTAAGAAAACAATTCCATTTATGATAAAGATTCTTAGGAATTATCTTAACCAAAAAGTTGAAAGACTCCAAAACATCTCTGAAAGAAATTAAGGAAGACAAAAATAAATGTAAAGACACTCCATATTAGTGCAATGGAAAACTTAATGTTGTCATGATATGATGTCTGAACTACCCAAAGAAACCTACAGATTAAATGCAATTCCTGTCAAAATTCCAATGAATTTTTTTCAGAAATAGAAAAAAAAATCCTAGAAGTCATATGGAATCTCAATGATTCTGAATAGCCAAAACACTCTTGAAAAAGAACAAAGTTGGAGGACTCACACATCCTAATTGCAAAACTTATGTAACTTATGTTATAGCTATCAAAAGAGTGTGGTACTGTTTCCACCATGCCACAGTCCTTTAACAATTTGTTCCATGTGGGGAATAATAAGCAATAGTTCGGCTCTGTATTTGTTGCTAAAAAAGAAATTCTTCCTCACAAATAATAAATTTATAGCAAGAGAATGTGAAAAAAAAAGAGAGTATGGTACTGGCATAAAGACAGACACATAGATGAACAGAATAGAATAGCATAGAATAGAAAAGCCGATACATAACCAATCACATAAATGGTCAAATGATTTTCCACAGTGGGCCAAAGACATTTACTGGGAGAAAGAATAGTGTTTGCAAAAAATTGTGTTGGAAAAACTGAATAAAAACATGCAAAAGAATAAAGCTGGACTCTCTCCATTACCATATATAAAAATTAACTCAAAATAATTTAAAGACCTAAAAGTATAAAGTTCTTAGAATAAAATATAGGGTAGAAGCTTCATGACTTTGGATTTGACAATGATTTCTTAGATATGACATCAAGGCATAGGTAACAAAAGCAAAAATAGAAAAATTGGACGTTATGAAACGTGGAAGTTTTATGACACCATGAACAGAGTAAAACGACAACCTATAGAATGGGACAAAATATTATTTGAAAATCAAATAACTGATAAGGGAGTAATACCCCAAATACATAGAGAGCTCCTAAAACTCTACAAGAAAAAAACCAAAGAGCCAATTAAAAAATGAGTGAAGGAAGGCACTTCTGGCCAAGATGGAGGTGTAGGTAGACATGCTTTGCTTCCTTGCACAACTAAAGAAGGACAACAGCAAATTTAAAAACAAAAAACAACCAGAACTTCCAGAAAACTGAACTGTATGGAAGTCCAACAACCAAGGGGTTAAAAAGGAAACATCCATTTCCTTTTTAACTGGTAGGAGGGGTGGAGACAGGCAGCCAGGGCAGAGAGGATGCGTAGCAAGGTGGTGGTTGGAGGACTGGGTGGTCCCCATTCATGTGCAGGTAAACTGGGAGGAACAGACTGAACAACCCAGTGTGGGAAACTAAAGCCTCAAAACTGCTGGCTGTAAAAACTTGTGGCGATTGCAGCCATGGGAGAAACTCCCGGCCTCACAGGAGAGTTCTTTGGGAAGACCCACAGTGTCCTAGAACATACACAAACCCATACACCTGGGAATCAGCACCAGAAGGGCCCAATTTGCTTGCAGGTAGCAGAGGAAGTGACTGAGAACCGGGCAAGAGCAGAGCAAGCAACATTGTTCCCTCTCAGACCCCTCCCCCACATATAGCACCACAAGGCAGCCATGTAAGTTGCCCCACCCTGGCAAATACCTAAGGTTCCACCTTTTACAATGTAATAGGTGTGCTGAGGCAAAGAAATATGGCTCAAATGAATGAACAGGTCAAAACTCCAGAAAAAATACAACTAAACGATAAAAAGATAGTCAGCCTATCAGATGCAGAGTTCAAAACATTGGTAATCAGTATGCTGACAGAAATGGTTGAATATGGTTGCAAAATAGAGGAAAAAGTGAAGGTTATGTGAAGTGAAATAAAGAAAAATATACAGGGAACCAACAGTAAAGGGAAGGAAACCATGACTCAAATCAATGACTTGGAGCAGAAGGAAAAAATAAACATGCAACCAGAACAGAATGAAGAAACAAGAATTCAAAAAAAATGAGGAGAGACTTAAGAACCTCTGGGACAACTTTAAATATTCCAGCATCTGAATCATAGGGGTGCCAGAAGGAGAAGAGCAAGAAATTGAAAACTTATGTGAAAAAATAATGAAGGAGAACTTCCTCAATCTGGCAAAGGAAATAGACTTCCAGGAAGTCCAGGAAACTCAGAGAGTCCCAAAGAAGTTGGACCCAAGGAAGCACACACCAAGGCACATCATCATTACATTACCCAAGATGAAAGATAAGGAGAGAATCTTAAAAGCAGCAAGAGAAGAGGAGACAGTTACCTACAAAGGAATTCCCATAAGACTATCAGCTGATTTCTCCAAAGAAACCTTACAGGCAAGAAGGGGCTGGAAAGAAGTGTTCAAAGTCATGAAAGGCAAGGGCCTACATCCAAGAATACTCTATCTGGCAAAGCTATCATTTAGAATGGAAGGGCAGATAAAGTAAAGTCAAAGGAACTCATCATCACCAAGTCCTTATTGAAAGAAATGTTAAAAGGACTTATCTAAGAAAGAGAAGATGACAAAAACATGAACAGTAAAATGACAACGAATTCACAACTATCAACAACTGAATCTAAAAAAACAAAACAAACTAAGCAAACAACTAGAATAGGAACAGAATCACAGAAATGGGGATCATATGGAGGGTATCAGCAGGGAGTGGGAGAGGGGAGAATGGGGGAAATGGTACAGGGAATAAGAACCATAAATGGTAGACAAAAAATATACAGGGGATGTTAAGAATAGTATAGGAAAGGGAGAAGGCAAAAACTTACATGTACGACCCATGGACATGAACTAAATGGGGGAATGCTGGTGGGGGGGGGTTGGTGCATGGCGGAGGGGAATAAAGGGGAGAAAAAATGGGACAACTGTAATAGCACAATCAATGAAATATATATATTTTAAAAAGGAACAATTAGCCCTGGCTGGTGTGGCTCAGTGGATTGAGTGCTGGCCTGCGAATCAAAGAGTTGCCAGTTCAATTCCCAGTTAGGGCACATGCTTGGGTTGTGGGCCAGGTCTCCAGTTGGGGGCGCACAAGAGGCAACCCACACATTACTGTTTCTCTCCCTCTCTGTCTCCCTCCCTTCTCCTCTCTCTAGAAATAAATAAAATCTTTATTGAAGAAAGGAAAGAAAAGGATATTTACGATAAAAAAATCAGAAAGTAACAAGTGTTGAGGATGTGGATAAACTGGAACTCTGTGCACTGTTGGTGGGAATATAAAATAGTATAGCCATGTGAAAAACAATATAGAGGCTCCTAAATAATTAAACATAGAATTACCACATGACCCAGAAATTCCACATCTGAGTAGATACCCAAAAGAATAGAGCGCAGGGTCTTAAGACATATTTAGGCACCCAAGTTTATAGAAGTATTATTCACAATAGTTAAAATGTGGAAGCAACCCAGTGTCCATTGATAGATGAACAGATAAGCAAAAATGTAATATATACATACAATGGAATATTATTTGTCCATTTAAAGGAAGGAAATTATTGACATATACTACAACATGAACCTTGAGGACATTATGGTAAGTGAAATAAGTCAATCACAAAAACTCTAATATTGTATGATGCCACTTAAATGAGGTAGTTGAAACAGTCAAAATCATAGAGAAGAAAGTGTAGTTGCTAGGGGCTGGGAGTTGGGGTAGATGAGGAGTTATCATTTACTGTGTCTAGAGTTTCAGTTTTGCAAGTGAAAAAAGTGCTGGAGATGAATGGTAGTAATGGGTGAAATAATATGTTTGTGATTCCAGAAAAAAGTGGAAGTGGGAGAATAGATGAAATAAGATTGACAAAATATTGACAATTGTTGAAGCTGGGTAAGGTGTGAATGAATGCTGATTACATTATTTTCTCTACTTTTAAATATGTTTTACTTTTTTCATATATATGTAAAAGAAGAAGGAGGAAGATGAGAAGAATCTGAAAAAGAACTTAAACCATAGCTAGTCAAGAGTTTAATTTACTTCTTAACGTGGAAGACTTGGAATAAACATGAGAACTAGGCTATATACCAACTGTGGCGGATATATGTCTACAAATCCTTAAGTATTCAGTGGACTGTATATGATTTTCACTCCATACTACTGGTCCAGTATCAAGTTATAGAAAGCATTTAGGTAATACTATTGATAATTAACATCTGAGTTGGTTATAGATCTTGGGGCTCAGAGTTGGGCGGACAAGGTAAGAAAAATCAAATACATTCTATTCTTACCTTGCTATGCTACAACTTACACAAGCAACCAAATGTCTATTTTAGGGCTTTTTCAATTCTATATAAACTTTAGAATTATATTGTCATTCACACCAAAAAGATATAAAATATTTACTGGGAGTGGGTTTGGGAGTACACTGAATCTATACATTTATTTTGGGAGAACTGGTATCCACACAATATTGGGTATCCACTTTATGTTTTGTGTATTACTTAAAGTTCCTTTAATTTGGGAGTGTAATGTAAAGTTTCTTTAATTTTTCTCAGTAATATTTTATAGTTTGATATATACAAATTTTAGACACCTTTTGATAAACTAATTCCTAGGTATTTGTTATTTTATACTACTTCAAATAGCATTTTCATGGTCTTTTTCATTTTGTGTATAGAAATACAATAGATTTTTGTAAATTTAACTTGTATCCAGCCTAATATTGCCTAATATTTGTCTTTCTAATATTTAATCATTTCCTTAGAATTTTACACATGTACAATCATATATCATCTGTGAAAATGACAGTTTTATTTTTTTCCATTTCAGTCCTTTTACATATTATATATTTTTCTTACCTGCCTGTAAGGGCAAAGACTACACATAAAAATGTTGACTAGAAATAACAGTAGACCTTCCTATCTTTTTCGCGCTCAAAGGGAAAGCTTTTATTCACCATTCCACCACTGCACATGATTTCTTTTGTGTACAAAACATTTTTTATATATGTTTAAATATATATGCATACACATATATGCATGCTCTACCAGATTAAGCAAGTTTCCTAGGACAAGTTTGCTAAGAGGTTTTAAAATGAAAAGTTGTTGAATTTTACCAAATGCTGTTCCTGTACAGATGATATGGTCATATATTTTTTTCTCCTTTATTCTGTTAATGTGATCAATTATAGCGATTGGTTTTCAAATGATAACTTGCATTCCTGGAATTCACTCAACTGGGTAATAATTTAGTACCCCTTTTAGATATTGCTGGATTCAATTTGCTAATATTTTGCTTAGGATTTTTGCATCTGTTAATAAAAAGTAATTTTTAAGTCTTTGTCATAATATCCTTGATGGTTTTGCTTTCAAACTATACTTACTGGCCTTAAAAAATTAGTCAGGGAGCAATCCATCTTTTTCTGTTCCCTGGATGAGTAAGTGTAAGACTGTCTAATACTTCTTAAGTGTATAGTATTTCGTCAGTGAAGCTTTCTGTCCCTGGACAATTCTTCATGAAAAGGATATTTTTATGGATCCCTTGGGAAAAGAATGGAAACTTTGAGAATCATTTGAGAATCATTGTTGAGGAACTTCTGAGGGATAAGACAGAGAGGGAGAGAGAGAGAGAGAGAGAGAGGCACGTGGTGGTATACGGCATTTTAAATTGCCTGACATTTTTCTAAAAGGACCTTGCCCTCGGTTCCCACCTGGCTCACCACACTCCCTGAGCCGCAGGGGTCTGAGGAATAACAGGTCTACAAGCACAGCAGTCTATGACGTGACTGAGGTCTTTCAGAGGGGAAGGGCTTGTTGCAGGGCAGAGTACAGTGAGTGGGAGGTGGAAGAGGGACTGGTTTAAGCAGACAGAGGCCCTTTGTTTGCTCTGTTTCTTTGTAAATGAGGCAACTTTTGGAAACAAATATTGGTTCAGAGAACTAATGCCTTTCTGCCCATCCTCTTTAGGTCAGCTACCCAACCCCTCTGCGTGTCTTATACACAAGTTCAGCTCTTTCTACAGGAGGGCCAATCTTGTTCAAAGTTAAGCATGTTTACTCAGTTTATGATGGGAGATTTGATTCATGACTTGGATTGTTCTGTAACTGGAAAATCTCTTATATTCATCTTCCCTCTCTCTTTCCTCCTTTCTTCCCTACCTTCCTCCCTTTATCTCCTCCTCTTCTGGATAAATAAAGAGAAGATCAATATCAAGAAGGCAGCTGTGGTCTGCAGAAGGCTGGGAAACTTAGGAGATTTGAGTTCCAGTACCAGAGCTTTCTGAATGAGGAACTGTCATTTTACTGTAGTGTTTACATTTAAACAATGAGGGTACTGACTCTCTCTTAAGGTGGTTGGTTGATCTTGGCACAAGATCTTGCCCCAGAACAGTGTTTGGCACATGGCAGGACTGGAAACACGATACTTTCATTCCGTCTGAACATAAGCCAGTGCATGCCTGAGGTTATGCATTCAGGGTACTAGATGGACC
Organism: Mormoops blainvillei; assembly: GCA_004026545.1. Taxonomy (NCBI): domain Eukaryota; kingdom Metazoa; phylum Chordata; class Mammalia; order Chiroptera; family Mormoopidae; genus Mormoops; species Mormoops blainvillei. The sequence goes on from PVJD01010273.1 coordinate 51,028, forward strand.
AGAGCTGCATATCTGTGGAGAAATGGCAAGGTTGGGAGTGCCCTGTTTATCTCTTTCTCATATGTGCTCCAGGGTCTCTGCGTGTCCCTGTTTCATAGGAAAGGAAGTGTCCCTGGTGAATGGGTATATACACTCTGGAACCAGAGTGCCTAATTTTGCATGTGACTCACCAGCTGACTTTGGACAAGTTGTTAACCTCTCAGAGCCCCACTTTCCTAATCTCATCTATGAAATGGGGATTCTAATGCACCAATCACAGAGGGTTAGCATCCAGTAAAGCTCTAAGTGTTAGCCATCATTAAGTGGTAAAAGAGTGACAATGAGTTTCCAGGCTACAGAATGTCTCTGGTGTAGAATTAAGGGAGAGTGTCATAGGCTACCAAGGACCTGAAACACTGTCATGTTAACCTGTACCTCTACACATCCCCATACTCATTACAGACATGGGCACAGCCATACAACCAGGGTCCTATATACATGTATATCTCAAAGCAGCCTCACCCCTTCCTCCAAGGAATGGGAGACACAGGGGTCTGTTCCTGCCTTTCTCCTGGGTTTCTGCCCATGTGAGTAGGTGATGTGGGATTCCTGCTGTCCATGTCTCATCTTACCTTCCTCCAGATGCCATAGGCTCTGCTCTTCGTCCCCTGCACCTGTATGGACTTGGACTCAGAGAGCTCCACTGAGGCAGGGCATTGGGTTGGCTGGTCTGGAAAAGGCTCGGCTTGGCCTGATGGTGCTCCCTTTGAGGGGCTCAGGCTGGGCTGTGGGCCTGTCTCTGGATGTGCTGCCTCAGGAAGGTCTCCCTATGTGAGTGCAATAGGGGCCCAGGGAGGAGAATCATGGTCCATTGGCCTTGCATGGCTTCCACCAAGCTTCCCTGAGTTTGTGGATTAGCTCGACATTTAACAACTCTCCTTCCTACTTCTGGGCACACTCTGCCAGCTCACTGTAGGGCCCAAGGAAGGCATCGATTGAACGCGGACATGTCTACTCTGCAGAGTGCCCTCCCGGCCAGCTCTGCCCCTGACTTCCCCTCCATCTTCGAGGTCCCCACATGAAGGCAGATTCCCACCCCTCAAGGCCTTTCAATCATGAAAGGAATAGAAATTTATACAAGGATGTTAGTTTATATTAGTTTAAAAAGTTCACATGTTAATTTAAAGATATCATTTAAAAGGTCATATGTAGAATATAAAACTTCATTATTTTTTCCTGATAAGGATGTGCAATCAAAACCGTTTGGAGACCACTTAGCTGGATGACCCAGGGCATTGAGATCAGGCCACAACCTCCCCTGGGTCTCTTTGTGCTCTGAAAGAGAACAGTTTGTCCCGAGTCTCACAGAGTCTTGACCACATTCCTGGGCACCTTCTTGCGGGAGAGAACTGGTCTCTTCTGTGACTGTCTCCCTAGGCTGACATGTCCAGCGGGCTGCGTGAAGGGAAGGGAGATTTCCAGGCCAGGAGCCTAAGCTCAGCAGGGCACACGGGGAGAGAGAAGCCCTTCAGATGGGCAGGCCGTTAAGATCCCAGGAGCAGGGTACCAACTCCTGGGAACAAGTGAATGGTGTTGAGCTTGGGGTCTCTGACTTGAGGCCAGCTTTATTCTTCTTTGACATCCTCTCCCAGAATGGTCTTTGCCTGTCATTCTTTGGTTCTAGTCTGGGTCTGGGACAGTTCCCTTCCCTCTTCCACCTGTGGTATGAGCACATAGCACTGGTGCAGGTCCAGCTCTGCCATCTAGGGACTCAGTAGCAGAGCTCCCCTACCCCTCCTCAAGGCCCCTACCAGCTGCAGTTCCGCTCCTGGCACAGAGCGAGCACATACTAACAAAGGACTGATTTTTCTTTAACTTCCTTCCAATCAGCATTTTTGTGCTGGATTCCGTCCAAGGGTCTGACCCAGAGCTCAGGAAATGAGGTGATAGGCGGGGGCGAGGAATGGAGGGGAGGGATGAGGGATGATTGGGCAAGCGGGCTGTGCAAACACAGGAGGTCAAAGGTTGTGCTTGGTCTGCCCCGCCAGGGATAAAGGGAAGCGGGCACAGTGAGGCCGCGCAGAAGCCGATTGCTTTGTGCCGGCTGCGCCACGCCGCGCCGCCGCAGACCCTGAGGATGAGGCCCCTCATCCCCGCCCTGCTGGCCTGCGCAGTCCTGGGTGAGTGCGGGTGAGCGGAAGGCCCCTTACACATCGGACCTTCGCACACCACCCCCTGGGCTCTGTGCTGGGGCTGGACGCACTGGAGCCTTTCCTCAGCTCTTTCTTGACGCCCCTCTGCACCTGCTTTTAGCCCTGCCTGGGGACAGCTCTGCGCCTGCGGGCAACTGCTGGTACTTCCTTGTGCCTGTTACTTTTTCATGCATTTCTTGCCTCTTGCTCCTCCTCCTTGACCAGTAAATCTTGTAATAGTGGAATACAATAAATTAGAGCACTCCTTTCATGGTTTATCAAATCCCATTGCTGGGGCCTCCTCAGTTAAGTCCCAACGGTTTAGGATGGTATTCAAGGCCTCCCAGACGGATCTCCTCTTTGGCAGTCTGATGTGTCATGTGAGTCAATGGCGCTGATAATGTCCTGCTAATGATGCATGGCTGTCCAGGGGTTTGGAGCATGGGATTTAAAGCCAGGCTTCTTGGGTCCAGGCTACTTTGGTAGCCCAGCCCAGCCTGGGAGGGTAGGTGAGGATAATTGAGGCCATGGATCCAGGCACCAGTGGAGTTTGCTGCATACATCCCTGCAGTGGGGCATGTCACTGGATGGCCTCTCCCACTCTCATCACCTCCTGAGATTATTGGGGTCCCTCTGTCCTCTAACTTTTGCCTGTCACTTATGGTACACTTGTTCCACCTTTAGAGACTTCCACTTTTAGTCATCTGTCTTTCCTGAAAAGTTTACCTGGAGATTTGGTCCCCCATTATTTGCCTTTGCCTCACCCCTTCCCCACCCCCTACCGCCAAGGACCTCATAGGGCTACACAAGGTAAATACATGACTGAAGACAAATTCCCGCGCATGGGAACCCCGGGAGGAGTGGTTTGGGGAGGGTCTACCCACTGATTCCTGATGCCTCCTGTGATTTCCCATGGCAGAGCTGGCATAAAGGGCAGTTGGGGCAGTAAGGTCCCCATGTCCCTCCTTATGCATTTTGGAGGACTGTGCCCTCCCCATCTGCTGCTTGTTTTGTGGATATTCAATGGCTTCCCTGAGTTAGTTGATCCATGGAGAGTGGAGATAACAGCATTTTGGGGACAGTGCCAAAGCTCACACGATGGGGACAATCCATCTGCAACCACACGGACTTTAGTAGGTACAGACTTTACTGAAGCTATTGCTGACTTTAGCTCCCCCTCGTTGAAGCCAAAAAGACTGCTGAAAATTGAGGGTAACTGGAAACAGAGAGAACCACTGAGGATATGTGGAGTTTCTAGTTATTCTTGGGACAGAGAACGACAGGCAAGTATCACGGGTAAATTCATGATCTCATCAGTCATTTACCTCTATCTACTGGCTAACCAGATGTAATTAACTCAGAATGTTACCTTCTTTAGTTCCCTAGACAGAGACCAATGTCTGAAAGCCTGGTTTCTACACCAGTCTCAGCCACTAATAATAGGCTTGGTGACACTAGGTAAAACATCACTCTTTGAGCACAGTTCCCTCCCCTTTTAAAAATTTCTACCTTGTTGGCTTCCTGAGTTGTGGTAATCAGCCAACGCCTTAAAGTGGCTGAAAACACCGTCCCATAGCCAAGGCCTATGCCACACTGCAGTCCTGTGAGTGAGGGAAGGAGGCATGGAGAACACGGAGGAGCAGATTATGATTTCCCATTGAGAACTGAAGGTCAGCTAACATCCCTCTGGCTGGCAATGGGTGGCAAGTGGGAAACGGCCTCCCCTTCTCTTGTCCCCAGTCTCAGAATGCAGTGGAATCTGCATTCATGGACAGGACGGGGAGGAGGACAGGACAGAGGGGATGTACCTTCAAGTCCCTTCAGAGGATGCTGTGGTCTCTCCCACTGTAACAGGGACCTCTG
>PVJD01010274.1:0-55084 GCA_004026545.1 Mormoops blainvillei
CGGTGCGGGCGCACAGGGCACGTGGTCCTGCCAGCCAGCCCTGCTCCTTGGCCGGTGGGGGCCGTATTGGCACTGCCCACGATCTTGGTTCCTGCCCAGAGGGAGAGTCGGTCGGACCAGCCTTTCCTGGGCACCTCGGGCCTGCCCTCGGGGCTGTCAGATGTGCTCCTGAGGGCCACCCACCAAGGGAAGGGCTGGTGTCTCCCCAGAGAGAGGCGGCAGGGGCTTCCAGAACAAAGGGAGGCAGGTCCCCATGCTCACCCCCAACCACAGAGAAAGAGCCTGGGACTTGGTCGTCGCCACAGTGGTGTCAGGCAACCCGATGGGCACCCGACCTGTCATGTTGTCGGCTGCGCTTCCTGGCCTCGGTGCATCTCTGCGGGTGGGGGTGACATGGGTGGCAGTGAGCTCCCGGGTGCCTGGGTCCCTGGGCAAGTGCCTCGGAGGCGGCACGCGGGAACACATCCCGTGGAGGTCGTCCCGGCACCCCAAGGCCCCCTGAGGGCAGATCCTGCTGCCAGCCCTGCTCTTGGGGAGATCCGATGGAGTCTCCACCGCCGACCCTGTAGTGACCACCCGCAGTGTCCCCTCCACGGCCTGAGACATACCTTCAGCGTTCTCATCTCCTCTCTCCTCTCTCTGTCCCCAGCAATGCCCTTCCTGCTACCCAACCTCTCACCGATGCTGTCCTTTCTCTGTCCCGCGCCCTCCAATGCGCCTCCCGAGACCTAGGCTGATACCCACCCACCGCCTGAGCCACCCCGCTTATGGTCAGTCACTCGTTAGGGCGGCCCCAGGAAGCTAACAGTTTTGGCGACGTTTGAAAAAGTGCATCTGTGCTGTAGCTGGGCGTGGGCCTCCTCATCCGCTCCTTCCGCAAGAGGCCCCAGGGTGGGCCTCGTCGCTGACAATTTCAGGTGGGTGTCAAGCACCGAAGATATCCTGAGAGTTCTGCGGTGCCCGCGGTGCCCGAGGGCACCGGGGATCCCTACTAGAGAGGGAGTCCCAGGGGTGGTGAACCCTGGGGCAGTCTGTCGCCCACGGTCGTCACGGGAGGAAATGCTGGAATTTTCTCTGAGGTATATACAAATAAGGGTGCCATTTTTCCCACTCATGCTCACGGCACCCCTGAATTCTATAGCTCTGGCTTGGACGGTCTCGAAGGGCATCCCCCCACGATGAACTTTTCATGCACGGGGGGGCTTGAGCCGCGTCTGGGGTTCACACCAAGCCCAGGAGAGGGGGGACCCCAACAGCTCTGAGTCCGAGCTGAGCTCCTTGCCCTCGTGTGTGAACCTGGGCAAACTGTGTCGCCCGATGAAAACTCGGTCTCCCTGTCTGTAAGTGGGTCCACTCACAGTATCTACTTCTGTGGGCTGTCGTGACAATTATAGGGAAAAAAACCCAAACTATTCTGCTCAGTCCAGCACCGACCGCACGGTAGCTACCAGAGGGAGTGTTCAATGAACAGTCTGGCTGGGTTTTTCCCTTGGGTCTCTGATTCAAGGCCGTGTGTGCAGGACAAGAAAGCATCTTTGCGCAGCGACTATCTGCCCACTCTCTGCCGCGGAATACCAGCCCGAGGGCGGACAGGGCGGGGGGCCGACGGAAGGCTCGTGACTGCTGTGGGTGTCCCAGAGATGGCTTCCGTGTAAGCCGTCCTGAACCTGAACCTCGGTGAGCAGGGCAGCTTCCCCATAAACCGGAATCAACTTTCCTCTGCCTGACACTCAAAGAAAGGATTTCCCAGCCGTCCTGTGTAACCTACTCATGAAGGCAAACTTTTAAAATAGGACATTGTGTGTTTCGCTGACGCACAGTGGGTGCTGCCAGTTACCGGTGTGTCGTCTGTGTGTTGAGGGCCGGACCGGGCAGCCCTTGGCAGGGTGATTCTCGTCTCACGTCCGGGGATAAAATCAGGCCCAGAGATAAGGTCCGTATCACCCAGACAGAAGCATCATTAGGGTCACTCATCCACTCATCTCAGCTTCTTCCCTCTTTTTTGCTACATGAAGTCATTGGCAAACGACAGACTTTAAAGCAGTGCCTCGGCAGCCCCGCAGAAATGCCCGAACTGGAGAATAAAGGTGTGCCATCCCCCTTCCTGGGGGCTGGTTAGCAGAAACGCACTTTCGAGGAATGTTTCTGTTTTTTTGCAAGCCCAAGTGCATTGCGTATGTCATGCCTCCTGTAGAAGTATCTGGATGATGAATTCCCCCTTGAACTTGGTGAGCAGAAGCTGCCTCCCACTGAGACGAAGATGCAGCTTCCCTGTACCCACCCATGAAACGCATCCCTCTGGACCTCGGCATCTCTGGTGAATGCCACCCTCGGCTGTGGGCAGGACTTCCGCCGGGTTCCGGAGTGTTTGCCTCTCTCTGTAAATCCTCGGTCTCCTTTTCATCTCGACTTTAGCTGTGTTGTTTGCATGTGTTCAGTGTTATGAATCCATTTTTGGACGTGGGCGGGGCATACTCTATAAATAAATGTCAAACTGAGGCTCCCTCCCTACAGCCCCGGGGTACCTGCTTGCTCCCAGGGACCTGTGCCTCACCCCGCCCATTCCCCCCAAGGGTTCCTACCTCTCTGCAGACTCTGCCGCAGCAGCGAGGGGCAGCTACCATCACTCCGGGGTCCGTGTGGTGGGTGCTAGGCACCGTGCTAAGCACTGCAGATGTGACATCTTGTCCACTGTTCTCCCAACACCCTGGGGCAGGGACCATTATTACCCCTCCTTATAGATTGGTAAACTGAGGCTCAGAGAGGCTGGACAGCTCAGCCACGCCTAGTCAGTGGGGAAGAGAGGGTTTGAACCTTAGTTCTGACTCAAACATCTACTGTATTAACCACTGCACCAAGTTGGCTTTTGCATGGGGCCACCTTCAGAATTTGGAGACAGCTACCCCGGTCTCCAGAGCCTTCACTAAAGGGTCTGCAGATGGAGCTAAGCACCCGTGGTCACTCCCCAAGTGCCTGTGGCCAGGTCTAACGTCTCCATCACCTCCGGAAGCCCCCCGCCGATGAACGGTGGGGCATAGCTTTACAGCTCTCATTCCCACCTTTCAGCTTATTTTTACTTTCTTAAAGATTTTATTTCTGTGTTCTCAGAGAGCGGGGAAGGGAGGGAGAAGGAGAGGGAGAGAAACGACATTCAGGCGCCTCTTGCACGTGCGCCGCCTAAGGAGGACCTGGCCCACAACCCAGGCCTGTGCCCCGACCCAGGGTCAAGCCAGCGACCTCTCACTTGGTGGGGTGACACCCAACCAACTGAGCCACACTGGCCGGGGCTTACCTGAGTTTTAAAAGTGTACGCACAATCCATAAATTCTTGCGTTGTTGCAAAATTTCAAACACACTCTCCTTTCGTTCTCAATGCGACACTTTTTAATCTTTTATTGAACAAGTCTAAAGGAGGGCCGCTGGGCTACTCTGGACATCCGGGGGCTGGGTCGCACTCAGGCTTGCAGGACTCGTGTTCCCGAAAACTAGTTATTAAGGCTATGCGGATAAACACCAGCAATGGCAGCGAACCCAACCCAACCAACTGTGCTGAGGGTCCCCCGTGTCCGGGTTCTGAATAAACAGGCCACAGTCCATTTGACCTGAACGGCCTCCGGTCAGTTGGTAACCCTGCTCTGGTGTCCCAGCCCCTTGCCAGTTGACAAAGGTCTACCTGTCACCCATCTATTTATGCAGACACGTGCACACTTTGTGCATCCGCCCGTGGACCAGACACAAATACAGGCTGAGGCAGAACATAATAAGAGCTCCCCTCAGTTTAAAGGTTAAAAGGACAGTGTCTGCTGGGGGCTAGGAGGGCAGGGAGAGGAGGGACCCAGGAAGAAGCGGCTGTCCTCTGCCAGGAGACAGGCCTGTCCTTTCTCCACCGGGAACAGACGGGGGGCCCCCAGGCCACCTTAGAGCCACTGGGAGGTGTCTCTCTGGAACCTAGCTCCCTAGTAACCGACTCCTGGATCCAGCTTAGCGGTCAAGCCCGGCTCCCCAGGTCCGGAGAGCACCTGGGTCTTCCCAGCGATGGAGGTGGCGGGTAGGGGGTAGGGACTGAGGCCTCCACATCCACGCAGCCATGCTCAGGGATGCTGAGCGAGTGCGCACCGGCAGGGCAGGCGGGAGGATCTTGTCAGCGACGGGCAGGCTCCCAACTACCGCCTGCCCCTGCGCCCCAACCGAGCCTCCCCGCAAGTGCATTGCGAACTGGGCCTCAGAAGCTGGGGTGAGGAAGACTTAGCAGGAGGAAGGCCCCCCAGGACCCGCAGTGAGGCTGCTACTGGCCTCGAGAGCCCCGCCCCCACCCGCCATCGCACTGAGGGCCCCACCCCGACTCTCCTCTTCCTCAACTCTGACAGGCTTCCTGCCCCTTAACCAAGTTCCGGGAGCCGGTCGGACAATACCCCACGTCACCCTCTCTCCCAGTTCGTGTACGGTCTCCGCGCCACCAACTCCCGGATTCCGAGCCACGAGCTGAAATGCCTGCTGTCCTACGCTCCAACCCGAGCAGCAGGAGCAGCAGGAGCCGAGCCGCGCCCAGGTCCCTCTTGGCGCCGGGTTCCCGAACTGCCTACCTGGTGCCGTCGGAGCCCGGGGCATCGATACCCGAGTCGGCCCGGCGCTGGCTCCGGCTTCGCCGCCGCGTAACTCCTCCGCGGGCCCACCGGGCGCGGGCCGCAAGGCGGGGAGGCAGGGAGGGCGGCGGACCCGTCGAGGAGGGTTATATGGGCTCGGGGAGGGGAGGTGCGCGGGGAGGGGGAGGCCGCGGGCATTAGCGCCTTCCGTGGCCGACGGAGCGGGAGGAGCGCGGGGCGGCGGGGCCAGGCCCGGGCCAAGGTTGCCGCCCGGCGCTCCGCCCCCCAAGCTGGCCACGTCCGTGTAGGGGTCCCGGGGCGCCATCCATCCCGCCTCCTTCCCGCCGCCTTTTGGCGCGTGTCACCCCTGCAGGGCCTTGGACACCAGGCTGGACGAAGATCGGGCGTGGGGTCCTCCAGCTGGCGAGACTAGACCCTCCGTCGGCTTGAGCGCGCGGGCAATCGCGCGGGAGCCGGGGAGGGGGCAGGGATGCCTGCTCCGCGTCCCGACGCCTTTCTTTCCCCCAGACGCCGCATCTTTCCAGGCGCTCAGATCTCTCCTCTCCGCCCCTGCCCGGCCCCCCACCCCGGCAGTACTGGGCTCCTCCGCACCGGCGGCGGCGTTTGGAATGCACCGGCAGGGGAAGCGCCGCGTACGGGGAGGGGATGCCACCCCGATCCTCGCAGGGTCCACACTGGGTGTGGCCTGCTGGGTTCAGGGATGAGGGTCTGGGCCCCAGCGCCGGGAGTTGGGCGAAGTCGTTTTTGCCGCCGCGGAGGGCGCGCCACCCACACTGCTCACTGAGCAGAGGTCACGGCCGAGCCCCGGCCCCGCGCTGCATTGCGGATCCGTCGGGACCCTCTGGGTATAACTCTCTGGCCCCGGGCCCGTGCTGTTCCTGGGCGAAGGCTGTGTCCCATGGCACCTAAAGAGTAACACCCGACTCAGATGCTCACGCGTCGCGTCCCGCACTTTGTCCGCTCCCCGGGACACCGCCTTCTGTCCCGGGGCGCCGAATTCTGCAGTGTTTGCACAGGTGCGTGCGGTGGCCACGGCAACAGGTGGGTCGGGCACCCGGAATTGCTCTCTGCTGGCAGAAACCGCCTCAGGCCCAGGCTTTCCTCCGGGCCGCGACGCCTGCGGCTTCAAGGCCACTACCCTCCCTTCCCCTCCTTCCCTTAGGTCAAGCCGCACAAGTAGGCCAAGTTTCCAGCGGCCCTCGGCAGCAGGCGCCTGCCGTGCGCTGCCTTCTGGTGCTCTTGGGACCCGTTTACTGCCTCTGAGCCGATGCCCCCAAGCTAGGGTGACCCTCACGTCAGTGTCACACGTGGCTCTCTGTGCCAGCCGGGCTGGCGCAGAGTGGGTTCTCTGGCCGCATGGGGCCTGCACGTCACCTGGCGCACCTGGCTAACTTCTACACGCCTTTATTGCCCACCTACTCTTTGTGAGGCACGGAGGGTGGGGACACAGAGACGAATCACACACGGGGGTTAATAGGGTCCGGACAGAAAAGGTCTGCATTGCGGTGCTGGACGCTTGCAAGCATCCCCTACCTGTGTTCCTTCCGGGAAGTTGGCGTGGGGCGTCGGCAAGGGCAGCCCCTGGGCAGGCCACGTGGACCCTAGAGGACTCAGGAGGGGCTCGGTTCACAGAACGCAAGGGCGGACGTGGAGTCGCCGTGCACTTTAAAGGGTGGGCTTCGGAGGCTCGGTCGGGGCCTCGTGGGGGACGCACTCGGGGCGGGGCCGTAAGTCGTCCAGAGTGGACGAGAGGACAGGAATGGGTCGCAAAGTCGGCAAAGCCAGCGCTCACGCAGGGGCTCGCTGCGTCCTGAGGGGGGCAGGCGCTGTCCCAGCGCGGAGGCGCGCGTGCTGTGGACTGGCCGGTGCGCGCGGTCCACGCGCTCTTCCTGCCAAGTGAGCCTCAGATTCGTTCTTCTCGGATGTGAGCAGCACCCGAGCGCGAGGCGGGGACTCGCTGCAGGCAGGTAGCCCGATTTAGCCAAAAAACAAAGAAAAGCGAATGTTTATACACCGTGTGCAAAATATACGTACCTACAGTATTATACATTTACATACAAATGCGTGTTTTTATGTAAGTGTATTTACGCATGAAGGTATTCCCGGGAAGTATAAACACATATATAAATGTAAATACACAGCACGTAGGACGCCCAGTTAAAGTTGAAAGTTCACATAAGCGGGTAATTTTTTAGTATAAGTATGTCCCATGCAGTATTTGGCAGCATATTTATACTAAAAATGATACATCGTTTATCTGAAATATAAGTGCGGGCCCTGCGCTTTACGTGGCAGCCCTGGCTGGAGGGGTGCACCGCGGAAATCCCGGGTTGCAAGAAGCCGGGCAGCGCCTCTACACAGAACTACAAGTCCCATAATGCCACGCAGAAGGTGCCCGGCCCTGATAGGCTGTGACATGTTTCCCGCCGTCCGTCACTTCCGGGCGCGGCGCAGGCGGTTGCGGCGACCCTGAGGGCTCTGCGTCCAGGGGTCCGGCGCGGCGGGCGGCGGCCGCTATGAACTTCTCTGAAGTGTTCAAGCTCTCCAGCCAGCTCTGCAAGTTCTCCCCGGACGGCAAGTACCTGGTGAGCGGCCGCGGCGCGGGAGGCGCGTGTCCGCGCTGGGGGGCGGGGACCCTGGACCGCGGAGCGCCGGCGGCCGCGGGGCTCGGGGCGGAGGCGGCCTGGGGGTCCGCGGGGGCGGGACGCGGGCGGGGGACCCAGACAGTGCCCCAGGCCTGTCGCGGACCCGAGCGCAGCCCCTGAGCCTCTGCCTGTCGAAGGCAGAGCAGAGCAAAGCGATGCTGTCTTGACACACTTGGCGACACAGGAGTCATCAGCTCGGCGTCGTTGTGGCTTTGTCACAACAAGGCCAAGACGCAGTTCTGTCGGCTGGGCACGGGGACAGCGGGACAGCTGGCTGTTGACACCGTTCCCACGCCGCACCGCCGGTTCCGCCGCCTGCGAAGTAACCGATTTAACTAACCAGCGGTGCGCGTCCAGGGGGAGCGATTGTCTGCGCTCCGGGGACTTGCGCAGTTCATTCCAGGGCGGCAGAGCGGGACCGGCACCACGGGGCCGCCCGGTGCACCGCCCCGATGTTCCCAAACACACCGACGAGAGCCCTGCGGTGGGGTCGGTGGTGCCCGGGAGGTCACTGCCATTGCAAAGCCCTGAAGGAAGAAAATCACGCCTTATAAAAAGTGTTCTTAGGTTAATTTATCCTCTCTTGACTGGCACTTCGCGATTCCTTTTCCGTTCGAGCTGCTGCTGATTCCCCTGTTACGCGCGTGCAGGTCTTGGAAAGCATCCCTCCCAAGTTGCATGGTCGCCTGCTTTACGGAGGCAGCGTCCGAAATCACAGACGATGGCACTCAGCTACAGCACGCAACATGTTTTTAGCTTAAATGGCACGCGTTGGCCCGGTGGCTCCGCTGGTTGCAGCGTCGTCCTGTACACCCAGAGGCCGAGGGCACGATTTCTGGGCAGGGCACACACCTGGGTTTCAGGATGGATCCCCCCGTTGGGGCGTGAAAAGGAGGCAACCGATCGGCCTCTCTCCCCTCCCCCTCCTCTCTCTCTAAAATCAATACATGTGCCCTCACGCGAGGGTTTTTTTTAAATGGCACTCTAAAAACCTGGGTATGTTTTTCAAAGTGCCCCCCATAAATTTGTTTTTTAAAAATCATTTATGAAAATTCCAGTGACTTATAAAGAGGAAAAATGATATTTCCTTGCTGAATGTTGGTATTTCTTTGATTTTTACACCCTGGTTAAAATATTGCGAGACACGTGATGGCCGTGTTAGTGGAACCCTATTCTTCGAAACTCTGGCTTTACCTGCTGGAGGAGGCAGGTCCACGTGGCTGTTTTTAATATCCTGCACAGATTTGATACCTTTTTTCCAAGTTTTAGTACAAACATTCCATCTCAGAGGGAATTCATTGTAACTGACACAGTACTGAAGGCTACAATGTTAACTGGCTGGTGTAGCTCAGTGGATTGAGCCGCCATCCTGTGAACCAAAGGATCCCTGGTTCAATTCCCGGGGAGGGGGGGCGGCGGCGTGTGAAGGGCAACCACACGTTGACGTTTCCGTCTTTTTCTCTCTCCCTTCTCCTCTGTCTAAAAATACAATAAATAAAATCTTTAAAAAACAAAAAAGGGAACCATCGTTCCTGTAGTCGCTCCCACCGGCAGCTGCGAGACCTGGAGCCCTGCTCCCTGTGAACTGCCTGCGAGCGGCCAGACCAGGAGAGGGCTGGGGCCCCAGGAGAGCTTTTTCCTCGTGCTTCGCCTGCTTGTGTTTAGTTCTAATGTATAATTAAGAAAGGAGCAGAAAATTACTTAAGCAGAGTTTTAAAATAATACTTTATGCTGAACTATAATAGTTTTAACACCTAGTCTGTATATTTCAACTTTATCTTTTTTTGAACTCATTTTCAGAATGGGCCATAAAATTGACGGTAAAGACATAGAAAGCGTCTCAGAGAGGAGAGGTGGCAGAGTTCCCAAACGGGGGTGGGCGGGTTGAGCGTGCTGACCCCGCCAGCTCCCTTCTCAAGGCTCTTCCCTGTGCTCAGGCCTCCTGTGTCCAGTACCGCCTAGTGGTCCGGGATGCGAACAGTCTTCAGGTCCTTCAGCTGTACACGTGCCTGGACCAGATCCAACATGTCGAGTGGTCGGCCGACTCCCTCTTCCTCCTTTGTGCCATGTACAAGCGGGGGCTGGTGCAGGTACGCTGCCGGGTGCCGGGCAGGGCACGGCCCCAGGAGGATGGCGTGTCCCCTGCCCTCCTGGTTTGGAAAAAGGGCAGGGCCCCTCAGTGCCAGCTTCCTTTGTAAATCATATTAGTTCTTTCATAGCTTGAGTACTTTCAGAATGAGAGAACATTTAAATATTCTTCTGTAACCAAACATAGTTCCGCAACAGGAAGTGTTTGCAAACCCAGTCCAGCCACTTGGACGCGGTGCGTCTGGGCAGCACTGAGATGCCGTGTTGTGCTCCAGAGCTTAACTGGCTGGGGCTGCAGGGATGGCAAAAGGAAGACACCTTTTAAAACTGCAACACAGTGACCCCCGAGCCGTGTGGTGACTTGTGTGGGGCCATCGGCACCGGCTGTCGTAGCGAGAGGCTGGTCGAATGGCCGGTGTTTTCCCTCTGCACTTGACACACAGTTGTTAAGCTTCACCGCCGCCCTGATCAGTCTGCAATCCTACATTTCTCTGTTTTGTGAGCCCAGGTGTGGTCTTTGGAGCAGCCTGAGTGGCACTGCAGGATCGACGAGGGGTCCGCGGGGCTGGTGGCTTCGTGCTGGAGCCCAGATGGGCGCCACATCCTCAACACCACTGAGTTCCATGTAAGTGGCCCCTAAGCCCTGCCTCCTTAACCCAGGGAAGGGACTGCCTGCCCCACCCCCGACCCCTGGGACCCGGGAGCCTGAAAGCGGATGGTCTCTGGAGAGGGATTTATTTGGGTAAGTCGTCAGAGCGTGCTAAGCCCATAAGCATCATTAAATCTCTTTGTCCAGTTCTAAAGGAAAATGAACAGATTTATAAAAAACCTTAAATTACATTTTAAGGATTTATACAGTTCCTGTCATTTAGTAATAGCAAATGCGCTTCAGTACGAACTAACTTACGTCTTTCGGACCTGGGGGTGTTGGTGACACGTTGGTGGCTCGTTCTGCACGTGCTTGCGCTCACTGGACTGTGGACCTGTGGGAGCTCTGAGCGCAGGGACCAGCGGCCGACGTCGGGCGAGTGTGCGGCAGTGTGCGTCTGCCCCCTGTGCGGGGCATTCGGTGGGACCCCTCGGTGTCCGCAGTGGGTTTTTAAGTATAGAAACCTGTGTAAGTCCCGTCCGTGTGTCTTTCTGAGGTGGCACATAGACCCCTAGTCTTTGGGCCTGAGCCCAGGGTGCTATCAACGTCTGGGCTGCGGGCTGCGTGGTGGTGGCCCAGCTGCAGTCCCTGCCAGGGGATGACATGCATGTGGGGGGTTGTGCAGTGATTCCTGGGGGCACTCGGATTGCACCCCTGGGACAGGTCCTCTGTCCAACTGCGAGGGGTTAGTGTGTGAATGGTTTCAGGGAGCTCTGTGGCTTCACGTGGCCTCTGTCCCAGTCCTCAGACACGTGAAACCTAGGGTCCACCGGTGAGGCTGCTGGAGGACGAGCAGCACACGACCGCCGATGCGCTGAAGGTGCTCATGACTCAGGGTTTTCCAAGACGATTGCGGGAGCTTTTCCTGTGGCCTCGGGTCGCAGCCTTTGTGCTTAGAGTTCTGTGGGCCAGAATCCAGTCCCCAGGCAGGTGTGTGGCAGGGTGTCCCCAGCCGCCCTGGCCGGTGTACCTCGGTCGGGCGTAGTTCCCGCAAACTGAAAGGTCGCTGGTTGGGTCCTGGTCGGGGCACACGCCTGGGGTGCAGGTTCAGTCCCCGTTCTGGCGCGAACAGAAGACAGCCAGTCCGTGTTTCTCGCATCGATGTTTCCCTCTTTCTCCTTCCCCCCTTGCCCTCTCTCCAAAATAAAAAATGAAAACAAAACAAAACAAAAGAAATCCCCAGCCACCCCCAGGTGTTCTGTGGTTTGGCTCCTAAGCTTAGATGTGTGACCTGTTTTGAACTATATCTTCTTTCCGCTTTGCACCTTTGTGAGGAATCGCTGCCGGTCTGTGCGGGGGTCTCTTTCTGGACTCGTCTTGTTCCCTTGATCGGCGTGGCTGTCCGTGTGCCGGCGCACACCCCCCTGACCACTGCAGCTTTAGAGTGAGTCTGGGGTCCAAAACACTGTGGGTTTCCAATTTCGTCCTTTCCAGAGTCACTTTGGTCATTCCAGGTCCTTTACATTTTCACATCAGTTTTACAATGAATTTGTCAGTTTCTTTAAGAAACCCTGCTAGGATTTCGAACTGAGATTGCATGGATACTGTAGTCCAATTTGGGGTGACTTTGGTCTTAACAATACTGAGTCTTTGGGTCTGTGGACGTGGGGCATCTTCCAATTTAAGTCTTTAAAATTTTTCTAAGCAGTGTTTTCATGGCGTAGATCTTGCACACATTTTATAAAATGTGTTACTCAGCCCTGGGCTTAGCCAGCTTGGCTCTGCAACGCTCACTTAGGGTCGTCACCCCTCCGCCTGTCCCACTTGCAACAAAACGCAGAAATCGCCCGCATTTCTCACTATAAAGAACTCATGGGAGCTGCTCTCAGTTTGCTATATTTATGTTAATTTTCCAAACACTCTTTTAATTTGGAAAATGTCATTTTAAGTATTTTTGCTTATGTTCTGGAATTTTCAGTTTGCCCACAGCAGTGATAAGGTAATAAAGACGTACATATTTTTTATGCCAAGAAAGCTTGAAAGTGAGAAAAGGAGATGAGAAAGTTAATTCTTTAAAAAGTGAATGTTGTCTCACAGCTAAATACGGAAAGGCTTGAAAGTGCAGCGTAACCAGGAGGATTGTTGTGATGACCCATCGCCCCCACCAGACTAAGACAGAGGGCCGGGATCACGGCCCAGGTGCCCTTCACGCCTGTGAGCAGAGCAGCGTTGTTCGCGTAGTGCGCCTCCCATCAGTCAGGGGCCCCGGGACAGCCCTGGGGCCCCCGGGGACGCCCCCGCCCGCAAGCGCCCCTGTCCTGCTGGGTGGGAACGGCCATCCTGTGGGAGCTCGCCTCTCCTCTCGTGCTGCTGAAGCTGATAGAGCTTATGTCTCTTTTTTCCTTACTAATCTGTTCAAGTTACAAAGAGTCATAATTTTTAAAAAACTTTTGATGGGGGAGGGAGGGTAAAAATCAGGCTTTTAATGCGACGTGTTTTCTGTGCCATAAAAAGAAAAGTACCCGACGGGTGTGCCGCTCAGCTGGGCGTGCTCTGTGACCACACTTGGACTCGCGGATCGAAGCCCCGCTGTCTCAGCAAGTGAGCTTTCCAGGCATTGCTCCTGCCCTGCAGGCGGGCCGTGCACACCAGGACGCTCGGGCGGAGGCCGGCAGACCAGGTGGTGCTGAGGACAGGTGTCCCAGGGAGGCCCTTAGTGCCAGAACTGTCAGGCAGGAGTTGTCACCTCTCCCCAGTGACACCAGGCGGCCTTAGTGAGCCCCGTTCTCGGGCAGGGCCGGCTCTGTGAGTGTGGTGCCCGGGCCCTTGGGGCCACACAGCCGCCGCAGCGGGCAGTGGAGTTTGCAGACCTTCTCCCGATGCCACGTGAGCCGCGCAGAGAGGCAGTGGTGGATGTCAAACTCCTGTTGCTTTTGTACGAAGAGCTGACGTGGAAAAGGTGGAGTCAGTTCCCCTCTCACCCCCCACACGAGAGCGGGGGCGCCATGTGCGGGGCCCCTCGCAGGACTGCCTCAAAAGCCCTGTCGTTGTTTTAACACTGCGCTCATCTGACCGAAAGCGGCTCTTCGGCCCGCGTTCCGTTGCCCACAGCAGGGCCTATGAGAGAGCCTTGTCATTGTTTGCCCGGTCCCGGGCCACCGTCGCCATCCCCAGCACCGCGGTTCCTGTGGAGCAGCTGTGGGGCCTTCCCCCTGTGCACCTGGCGGAGCAGCTGTGGGTGACTTAGTGGTCACACCAAGTGAGGGGACAAAGAGGGTTTTCAGAAAGAGCAGTTGAGCGGTCCCAGTCCAGGGTGGGTGTGTGCTTCCAGGGTCCACGGGGACTCCGGGTGGGGTGGCCGGCAGGACCTCGGTGCAGTCCGACCTCGGTTGTCCAATGCTGCCCATCGCGGACAGTTGGGTTTTAGACCAACTTGTTCACTGACGACGTCTTGTTTGTCAAACTTGGGCTCTCGACCCAACAGCCCTTTCATGCTGACACCTATCTGATCAGTCAGGCATCTCTCAGGCAACAGATGGAAAGAGAATGTGTGACTGTGGGCGTGATTCAGTGTTTGAACAGGTCGCATCGAGAACAGAGGGTCTGCGTTATTGGAGGCAAATGCAGCCTGTGCTTTGAGTCAGAGGGTGATGGTAAGACGCCAGGGCCCATCTCCCTGTTCTCGAAGTGCAGGGGTCTGCCCCGGCCCCTCTTGGGGCTGCCTGTGAGGGAGGGCGGGAGGATGGACGGCACCCCCGCAGCGAGTCTCTGGCAGCGGGGGCAGCATCCCCGTGCTTTCAGGGCGCACCCTCCTGCCTCAGGCTGGGCCACTGCTTCTGGCGCCCCGGGGGGCCCCGGAGCAGCCGACCGAGCATCGCGTCTGCTTTCCTGCAGAAAGGGGTTTCTCAGGCCGATGCCGTTGACAGGCGTCACGGCTTGAAAGTGATTACTTAGAAGCTGTGAGCTAACGTGCACTTACATTAGACTGTTATGTATTTGTTGTTTTTACTTTATGTCACTCAAGTAATCTTTTTTTTTTTTAGAGGTTTTATTTATTTACTTTTAGAGAGGGGAATAAGGGGAGAAAGAGAGGGAAAGAAACATCGATGTGTGGTCGCCTCTTGCGCACCCCCCACTGGGGACCTGGCCCGCAGCCCAGGCCTGTGCCCTGACTGGGAATCGAACCAGCGACCCTTTGGTTCTCAGGCCGGCGCTCAGTGCACTGAGCCACAGCGGCCAGGGCCCAAGTGGTCTTGTTGCAGAGTGAAAGAGCGCCGGAGAGTGCTGAATCGGCGCTGACCGGCTGGAGCGACGTGAGGGTTGGGCTCTGAGGCCCCTCTAAGGAGAGCCTCTGGCAGGAGCCGCTCGCAGCCTCTGCAGGCCGCCTGCTCAGGCTGGCCCCTGGTCGCAGCCGGGGACGGTCTTTCTGAAAACCTAACCATGTGCCCTTTCTTCCCCCTCCCCCCTTTGCCCCGACAGCTGCGGATGACTGTCTGGTCCTTGTGTACAAAGTCCGTCTCTTACATCAAGTACCCCAAGGCCTGTCAGCAGGGTGAGTCCGGCAGGGCGCGCTTGGAACCCGGCCCTTCACAGTTGTTCTGGGCCTCCCGGCCTTTCGTCACAGGAAGCCTCACATGGGCTGAGGCGGCCCTGGCGGCGTGTCACTCACAGCCTGTCATTTCCCTCTCTGCACGCCCAGGACCCCGAGATATTTGAAAGCACCTTCCAGGCCCCAGTGTTCTGTCTGTAAATATTCCCATGTGTCTCTAGAAGACAAGGATTCCCATTTTTAAACAAATCACAGTGACTAGAGAGGGTATTGTTTAAAGAAGACCAAAGACAAGGAATTTACGAGTAATTCCCTTTACCTGCCACAGGGCTGGGTATCCCAGCCCCTCCCAGTTGATGTCTGTCAAGCGGCCCATCTCAGGCCTCGAAATCGGAGCCAGAAATCCCTCCATCTTCTGTTCACCGAAGCTGTGACCTCTGCCCAGGGGAACAGTGGCCCGTCCCATCTGGACGTCCCAGAGGAGGGTTGAGTGACAGGTGTCCTCTGAGCCACCAGGGCAAAGGGGCAGCTCAGACGCAGCCCACCACTCAAATCATGAGACCACAGTGAAGTGTCTCCATTTCATAAACAGGGAAGCGTGACATCATTTGTGTGGTTTTTGCCCTTTTCCTGTCGCTGTCAGCCATTTGGAACTTGTGTGTGCGTGGGATGCGGCTGTACGTGGGTCATGTCCTCCTGCAGTTTGAATGTGAGCATCTCCCCGGGAGGCGTGTGCATTTCCCACGTGGAAAGGACCCTTCCATGACTGAGGTGTGCTGTCCACGCGTGCGGGAAGAAGCGTAGGCGAGCGCAGACCCAGAAAACGCAGTTCAGCAGCCCCAAAGCCGCACCGTAAACCTCCTTCTTCCAAATAATTAGAGTCAAAAGTACAAATGAAAGTGTGGGAGCGGGCTGACTGCCAACTAGCCAAGTGCCCTGTAATTTCTAAAAATAGGACGATCCACGAGAGGCTGATTTTTTTCCATAACTGCTCGTGGGTCATCGGGCTGGGTGACTCCGTCTCCCTCAGCTTCCTGGCAGGTGGCGCCGCCCTCGCCCCCGTGCGGCGCGTCCGCCTGTGCTGGGCCGTCTTCCTCCTCGAAAGCCGCCTCTGGCTTCGCTCCCATCTGGCTCCTTGGCTCCAGGCGCTTCCCTTTCCCGGCAGGAGTCACCTTTTCCCAGGACGGCCGCTACCTGGCCTTGGCCGAGAGGCGGGACTGCAAGGACTTCGTCAGCATCTTCGTCTGCAGTGACTGGCAGCTGCTGCGGGTGAGCAACACCCCCGTCCCCCGCGCTCCCGCCTGGGACAGTTGTCCTGCCCGATGGACAGGGAGCGACATCTCCTCTTCAGGCCCTTGGGGCCCTCTGGGCTCGTGTTGGGTCGTGTGGCCGACTTCCTGTCCCCCAGGGCGGCATGCCTCTGGTGAAGTGCTTGTGAGACTTAGTGGCCGTGCCACGGGCCTGGTGTGCGTTCAGAGCTAACGTGCCCTCCAGCGCGCACCCTTTCTCTTTCGTCTCTGGGCGGCTGTTGCTTCATCAGGAAGAGTGGGGGACATGACTTTGACCCTGAGTGCCTGCACTGGTTAAGACGCCCCCAGGAGCCGCAGGCTGGGGCTCAGCGCGCTCCGGAGGAGCTCACGGCTGCAGGCAGAGCAGGCGCAAGCGGGGCTGAGGCAGAGAAGCCTCTGGAATGCTGTCCGAGCACAGGGGCCCCGTTGGCCCGACCCATAGCCAGGCGAGGAGAGGGGCGGGAGAACGGAGCGCAGACCGGAGCCACAGGCGGGAGCCGCCCGCCGGGTTGGCCGGGCCGAGTGCTGTCCTGGAGCCTCCTGACGCTCGGGGCCACAGCAGCCGGGAAGGACGGAACTGTGTGCCTTTCTGTCCGTTTCTGCACGGGGAAACTGCGTCCCGGATGTGCTCGAAATGGCCGCCACGCGGTAGGCGTGTGTCTGTTTGGGCCAGCGCGTCCCGACCTGAGCCGCGCCGCCCTCTTCCCTGTGGCAGCACTTTGACACAGACACCCAGGACCTCGCTGGCATCGAGTGGGCCCCCAACGGCTGTGTGCTGGCGGCGTGGGACACCTGTCTGGAGGTAGAAGAAGGGCCCCGCCCTGTGTCCGTCCAGTGCTTTCCGAAGGCTGTGGTGCCATTGACAGCCCCGTCACCCCTTGTCCCCAAGTCTCACCGCTTGGCTCATCCAGTTAAGCCTCAGTTCTCGCGAATGTCCCCAGGTGCCCGTGCCACGGAGGGGCGGTGCCTGCCACGCTGCCCCTCCTCACCTCGCCTGCCCCTTGGGTCGCGCTCGCTCTGTCCCAGCTTAGCCGGACCTCAGCTGGACCTCAGCTAACGATCGCCACCTCTCACCTGTAGTACAAGATCCTGCTCTACTCCCTGGACGGCCGGCTGCTGGCCGCGTACTGTGCTTATGAGTGGTCCCTGGGTGTCAAGGCGGTGGCCTGGAGCCCCAGCAGTCAGTTCCTGGCAGTCGGCAGCTATGACGGGAAGGTAGGAAAGGGCACTGCCCACAGCGAACCCTGAGGGCGGGCGGCATCCCCGCAGCCTGTCTCACCGCGCTCCCCTCTCAGGTGCGCATTCTCAATCACGTGACCTGGAAGGTGCTCACCGAGCTCGGGCACCCTGCAGCCATCAGTGACTCCAGAGTAGTAAGTCACAGTGCCCGTTTCTGTCTGAGCGGTGTTTGGGGGAGGGAGGAAGTGCGTCTTCGCGTGACGTTATTTGTGCTGAGGCAGAAGCTTCCGCCACTGTAGACTGAAGTGACTGGGACGTTTCACACGACTCACATGGCCAGTGTCCCTCGTTTTTCCTGCCTGTATGCCTGCAAGACGCGCAGCGGCGTCCTTGCCCCACTGCCCCACCGCCCCCCTTCCTGATGGCTCATTTCAGATCTGCTCTGGGACACCGTCTGGGCCTCCTGTCAGCCCGCACCGAGTGGCCACAGCCGGGCCTGGCTCCGTGCCCTGGGTAACAGTCAGAGAAAACAGACAGACCCCTGCCCTGCAGGGTGGGCGGCGAGGGCTGGGAGAGCTGGGGCACGTGCTGGTGGCAGCGGTGTGGGGCCGGGGAGCAGGGCTTCGGGCAGCGAGTGCAAAGGCCCTGAGGTGAGAGCGTGCGTCTCCAGCGGGGGCCACAGACAGGAGCCCCAGCCTCGGGGGGCTCGCCCACGGGCGGGAGGGCAGAGTAAGAGCCAGGGCGGGTGCGGCGAGGGGGCAGTGAGCCGGCGGGGCCGCGGGGACCGGGCGAGGCCAGGGCCCAGAGCCGAGAGGCGGGGCGGTGGCGTTGGGAGGAGGGACCTGCGGCCTTAGGGGAGTCTGTGTAGAGGGCGGGGTGGGGGGCAGCGCCGCCCTTGGGCCTCAGAGGACTTCGCTTCTGGTTCTCGCCCTTGGCCTGTCAAGCTTCCGGTCCCAGGCCCCCGCCGTCCCTGTGCCTGCCTCTGTCACCACTGAAAGGTGTCGACTGGCTCACTGGCCCAGGGAACAAGCAGCCACCGCCCGCCGTCATCTCTGTTCTTAGGGAACAGGCTTGCAGGTGGAACCCACACTGAGCACCCCCTGAGGGATGGTGTCCCCACACCCCCTTTGGTTCTGTAGTGGCAGCACCGTGTTTAGATCAGATGCGCCCCTGTCTTCCAGGTGGTGTATAAGGAAGCCGAGAAGAGCCCGCGGGGGTCGCTGGGCCACCCTGCCTGCCCTCCCTCCAGGGTCACCGAGAGCAAATGTGAGCCCTTTTCCTGTCCTGTGAAAACGTGCCCTTTCACCTTTCCCGGGACGCTAAACATCCCTCCACCCAAGTCCTTCACCGCCCGGCTGTGGCTCTCGCTGACAGAGTAGCAGCCCTGGAAGCTTAAATTTGACAGCCAGCCCTCCAAGGGCCGTGTTTTAAGAACAATAAAATTTCCTTAGATGAGCCCTTGGGTCAGGGGGCGACAGTGGTGAAGGAGGGCTCGGCCAGGCTGCAGAGCTGTGCCGTGTCCCGGCGTGTGTGGCTCTCACCTGTGACACAGGCGTTGAAGCGGGAGCCCAGATGCAGTCACGGGCCCAGCAAGCCCCCACGGGGCCGCCGTGACCCGGTGAGTGTGCGCCCTGCGCTTCACGGTCACAGGGCCGGCTCTGGTCCGCGAGGCTCTTCCCGTTCGGGGCTGTCTCCTCAGAGCCATTTTAGGTTCACGACAGCGTGGAGGGGAAGCGCAGAGATCCCCCCGCCACCCACACACACGGCCTTCCCGCGGTCGGCACCCCAACGAGGGGACATTTGTCACAGCGGGTGACCCTGCACTGACATGACCCTGGAATAGCACACAGTATTTTCACTTCCTTAAAGAGTCCGTGTCCTGCATGCATTTTCTGAATGTTTGACGTCTAAACTGATGTGCTGTGGGACGAAGACAGGAAGCGCCAAGTGCTGGAGCTGCCGAGACGGTGATGGGCAGGGGCTCCCGGGCCTTGGGCTGCACGGGGGCTCCCCGTCAGGCCCTCATTTCCATGGTATTTTGCCCCGGTGCTTTCACGGTCCAGTCGCCATTTTCTCCACCTGAACTGAGCGGACGGTGTCGGAGGCAGCGCTCACGGGCCCGGGGCAGGGCTGGGGCGCAGCGGCTTCTCAGGTGCGCGCACTCCGTGCTGAGAGGTGGCTGTGTCGGGCCTCCCTGTTCCCGTTCCAGATGAGATCGCCACAGTGCCCGTGTCCCTGCAGACCCTGAAGCCCGCCGCTGACCGAGCGAACCCGAAAGTCGGCATCGGCGCGCTGGCCTTCAGTGCCGACAGCTGTTTCCTGGCCACCCGGAACGGTGAGCGCTGCGGCCGCACATATCCGTGTCCACTCTTGGCTCCCTCTGGTGCCTGGGACGCCAGCTAAGGGGCTCCCCGGCAGCAGCCCCTGACGTCCTGCCAGACGCTCCCGGGGGCAGGGCTTGGTGGCTCCACCCAGCGCCCTCCACCCTCCACTCGCGCCGTCTGCGTCAGGGGCCTCTTCATATAACACGGGCTTGCATGTTTTTAAAGGTTGTTTAAAAAAAGGACCCCTGGGCCCCAGTACAGACACAGGACGTCTGAGGCCAGTCCCAGGGCCAGTGCAGAGATAGTGCCCCGTGCCCACAGTGCCGGTCATTGGTGCCAGTGTGCAAGCCGGTGTGGGGCTGAGGCCGCATTGGGTGATGGACTGTGCAGCCATCTGTGTCCCCTTCCTCAGACAACGTTCCGAACGCCGTGTGGATCTGGGACGTACGGAAACTGAGGCTGTCTGTGGTGCTCGAGCAGCTGGGCCCCGTGCGTGCCTTCCAGTGGGACCCACAGCAGCCTCGGCTGGCCATTTGCACGGGAGGCGGCAGGGTGTACCTGTGGTCACCGGCGGGCTGCGTGTCTGTGCAGGTTCCTGGGGAAGGTGAGCATGGCCCCCCTGGGGGTCCTGGGGCTCTGAGCTCTGTAGGGCAGAGGGAGGCCCGCCCAACCGGAGGCGGTTTGGGGCTCTGGCTGGGTCCCTCCGCCCTGTCCCTGCACCCCTGGGGTATGAAGCTGTGCTCACCCTGGGACCCTGGCCTCCAGCTTGCCCTCTGGCCACCTGCTTTCCTCCAGGTGACTTCCAGGTGCTCTCTCTGTGTTGGCATTCAAACGGGGACTCGCTGGCCCTCCTCAGCAAGGACCACTTCTGCCTGTGCTTCCTGGGGACAGAGGACGGGGCCGGCACAGCCTTCGGGCGGCCTGGGGAGCGGGAGCAGACTCGAACGCACTAGCGGTGTGGGAGGGGCCGCTCTCCAGTCATGGAGGTCCGCGTGAGATGGTTCGCGTTTATTTTTTCTATAGCAAGGCACTCTTGTAAATATGCATGGTCTAAAAACTGTAATTTTTGTTATTTAAATATCTGTTAATTCATAAAGAGGCTGACGCTGATTTTCTTGAAAGGTTTGGGTCACACCCAAGTTCTTCCGCTTGGCTGTAAGGGTTTGGTTCACGGTCTTGGAGAAGAGAACTGAGCCCCCAGCAGCCAGTCCCCTGAGACAGGCACCCCACTCTTGCTCCAAGCTCCCTTCCTGTCACTGATGGTCTTTGGAGGATGGCGTTAGCAGTGGGGAGCGGGAAGGAGCCCGGGCACCTGCAGGTGGCGGCACAAAGGGGACCCGTCTGGTCAGTCCCGACCTGCTAAGCGGGCTCCCCAGGGAGTCTCCACCCTGACTGTCGGCTCTGGGGTGCTCCTGATGGGCCGCCAGGGTGAGGAGCACGGACAGTGGATCAGGGTCCCCACCCAGAACTCCTATCCCGACAGAGCGAGAGGGTGCACCACTGGGCACTCTGTGGAAACCGGCCAGGTGAGGAGCTCCTCAGAGCCCCTGTCACTGTGCCAGACAGCAGGTGACAGGCTCACAGAGCAAGGACACCAACAACTCAAGCTTCAGAACGCACTCGTGGAAGGGCCAGCTTCCTGGGCTGCCGCACCTGTTTTAATAACAACTTCGAAAAGGGGCCCCAGCCAGTCGCTGCTAAATGTCCGCACCATGAGACCAAAGCAGAGGCTCGGGACCAGGCCGGTGGTCCGGCAGCACCCGGCCCCATGCCACGCACGGCTGCACCTGACCGGGGGTGCAGGTGGGACGTGGACCCGGCCCCGGAGCTGCGCGACCAACAGTCCAGTCCAGTCAAGGCAGCAGGCGGTGGCCGTGTAGGGGCGGCGGGCTGCTGTCCCCTCAGGGAGGTGCTCCCTGGGTGTGGACACCCAGGCACGGTGAGGGTGCAGGCAAGGTGGGGGACAGCTGCTTTGTGAGACTAACTCGGTTCCTTTTGTCAGGGACGTGGCATTTACACACAAATGAAGCCGTTCCCTTTTCAGATACAAATGACATTCAGACTTAGAATACATTAGCTGTCAAAACGAACGTGGCCAAAGAATTATTAAGATGACTTTCTCAAATCAGCGGTCTTAAAAATGATTTTCTCTAACCCTTTTGGGCCCGGGAAAGATGCCGTATTAATATAGATTAACTTCAAAACAGTGTGACTTTAGACCAACAGCAACCGTTCATTCAGGAGCTGACCAGGCTGCTGGCTTCTTTTGCACTTAGAAATGGATTAAGTTTCCAAATACAATACGGGACCCCATGGGTAAACCCATCTGTGACTGGGCACCTCCCAGGTGACGAGTGATGACCACAGGCTAAGGGCCAGCGGGACGCTCTAGAGCAATCACATGAGGTTTATTAGCATGCGAGGGGGTGGGGGAAGGGCGGAGAGACCCAAAGAACACACTCCAGGAGAAAGATGGCAAGTGACGTTGTAGAAGGTGGAAGGGCCGCGGCCACGGTGACAGCGAGGTTCACCCTGTGTCTGCCTATAGCTCAGGACCAGGTGTCCACACCCACCGAAGCACCCAAGTCGCTTGGCTATATTCTACTCACGCCCAGACCCCTAAAGGGAGACAGCCCGGGCAGGAGCAAGCCCACGGCGTGTGGCCTCTAGAAGCCTATCTTGCCTCTGGTCATGGAATAGCCCAGTTTGGCCTCGTTGTTGATGAAGGACATCAGCCCCACGTAGGTCTCGATGAGGAGGGGCTGCTCCAAGACCAGCACGCTGTTGGCTTGTCCCAGCAAAGGACTCTCTTTCTGGGCTTTTTTGACAGCCTGGATCAGCAGAGACTTGAAGCTCTCCAACTTTGAAGAGAAATTGCAGAGCCGATCAGAGTGGTCTGTAAAAGGAACCCCCCTCCCAGCCCACCCAGGCCCGCACCCATCCTCCCGTCCTGCCCTTGGATGAGAGGGTTGGAAGCTGCATCCCAGTGGCCCCAGCTTGCCTCCTCTGTGGGGCTCTCTGGAAGCACGGGCTCTTACTCCTGTGCTCCCCTGTGCTGGACAACAGCCAGCACTCAGAACCCTGCTCTCCGCAGGTCTGAGTGGCCTGGCCACAGCGCACCGCCTCACCCTGAGCGCCACCAGGCCAGGAAGCAGGCCAGGTGCACGGCTGGCTAACGGGACCTGCCACCTGTTCCAGACTCTGCTCTGCCCGCTGGCCCCAAGACCTCCTCTCCCAGTGAGCACGCAGACTGCCCGGCTCTAGCACGGGCCAGGCTCAGCCGCCCTGCCCCAGAGCCCAGGGCCCTGCTCCAAGACAATGGCGGCCACAAGGCCACGTCACAGAGCTACGCCACCCAGGAGCCGCTAGCCACATGGGGCTACTTAAACACAAGTAAACTAGAAGCGTTAAACACTAAAAGCTTATTTCCTGTTTTACTAAGTGCTCAGCAGCCACACGTGGCCACCGTGCTGGTCAGCCAGGCCCGGGACGTTTCCGTCGCCGTGGGGTGGCGCTGCTGTCACGGGCTGTCTTACTTGGCACAGAGAGGCTGTCTTCTCATCCACACCGGCCATCGGGTGCTCAACGAACGTGGTGTAGGGCACGCTGGTGGACCAGGGGTTCCATCTGTCTATGAAGGAGGCGCGGCTCTGCTTGTCCCACTGAATTCGAATCCCCACACCTTCTCGCCTGTTAGAAAAAACGAAACAACTTCACCCGGCAGGCCATGGCCTCCCACGCAGCCTGCTCAGCGGTGGGCCATGATGTGGAAAAGGTGGTCCGTGGTGAACGCCGAGACCTGTGGCATCTCACGACAGGAAAGGGCCTGTGGGCCCCGGCAGTGACAGCCATTCTCCCGCCGGAAGAGCTGTTTCAGGTGCTTTTAAACGTGAGAAACTGAGCATGTTGGTTTTGTTAAGCTAAACTTCACCTTAACACCATTACTGAAATTTAACAGGTAACAGGAAGACACATTGAGGGGCTCACTACACGAACGACACATGCGTAACTATGTCCACCTGCCCGAATGCCGTGGTGCTGGCTAACCACGGCTCACCCTTGCTTCCCGGGCTCCCGTTCCGAACCCCGACATCTGCGCCCCGGCACAAGCCGATGGCCTCTGCTGGGTCCGGGCTTCTCCTGTTTCAGAAACGCCCCTAAAGCCTGAGGCTCGGCTCTGGAAAGTGGGCCAGGCGACGGTTTCCAATTTCCCTACCCTTCAGGGATGTCTGCAAATTAAAGCGGCATGCTGCTGTTTTCTTTTAAAAGTGAGGCGTTCTTTGTTTCTCCGCGGCCTCCACAGAACCCCTAGGATGCCCCGACACATCTCCCTGCGTCGTGATCATCGCACATACCCACGCTGCTCGAGTTATACTGCCTGGGGGTGAGTTGCATTAAGGAGACAAATAACTCTGACGTGGAGTGCAGCATTTTCCAAAATTGCTTTTATATCTTAATGGAAAAAGCTGGGAAATACATAAAGCCTTTCCATCAATAAAAAAAATAATAAGCAGAGCAGAGCTGACATGACCCACGTATTCCTGGCCAAGAGAAAATGCTGTCTGGCCCTCATGTGAGACTATCCACATCGGGTCTACTTCAATGCATGTTGGGTTCCCTTGGCTACAGGCCTAAAAGCTGTTTTTGTGCCAGAATCCCTTTTAATGCATTGGCTGCCCAAAGTCACTAACTTCTATTCTGAGTAACTATTGATTTTGGAGCTGAGGTTTTTATGTTTCCACATAAAGGCAGACACGAGACAACGGAGGTGCTGGTTTTAAAAGCGCTCGCTGCAAAGCCCTGGTGCTGGACCCTCTGCTGACCAGACTTACTTGTTGAGCGATTTCGGGGGGAACTGGAACTGTCCGCAGGAGATGGTGTCCACAGCACTGAGGGCGACGCGTACCACCTGCTGGCACTGTAGGCTGATGAAGTCGTACTTGCAGATGAGCAGCGACTGGTCCGTAATGAGCACCAGGCGCTCCTTCTCGTTGTTCCAGTGGTCGACCCTGCGGCACCGGGATGCGTCACCTTCGCGCCTCCACTCGGGCGCTGTCAGGGCTGGGTCCCCCACCCAGGATGCGCCCCGCTTACTCGGTCAGCAGCCACACCCCCTGGATGTCGCCGTCCTCCACGGGCCGGACCACCACGCGGATCTCGTCCACCGCCTGCTCGATGGTGCCGGGCTGCGCGCGGGCACAGGGCTGGGCTCACTCTCCGTCCCCGCTCCCCCTTCCCGCCCCCCGCCCCTTCCCCGGGCCGGCCCCGGCCTCACCCGGAACACGAAGTACTCCTTGACGCGGGCGCGGCGCGTGGGGTCGTGGACGTTGAGCGGCCACAGCGTCTGTCGCAGCGGCGTGGGAGGCCGCCCCCCGCCCGCGCCACCGCCGCAGACCCCGACCTCCTCGCTGGCCGCCAGCAGCGCCGTGGGGCTCGTGCCCGCCGAGTCCACCGAGTCCCGCAGCTGCAGCATCGCCGCTCCCGCTGCCCACCCGGACCAGGACCGGACCCGGACGCCGCGGCCGCCCCTCCGGCCTTCGGCCCTGCCCAACTCGGGCCTGCCCCACGCCCCCTCCTCAATGGGCCGCCGCGATTGGCTTCGCCCCTCCAGCCCCGCCTCGGGATCCGCCCCTGCCGGCACTTGCGATTGGCTCTTTGCCAACCGCCTTCCGCGACTGGTCCGGCCCGCCGCCGTTCACAATAGCTCCCGCCCCTCGTGCGCCGGAAGCGCACTTCAACTTCCTGTTTACGAGTCGGAGAGGGGCGGGGTCGAAGCCAGTAGCCAGGGAGACGGGGAACGGGTTCCAAGGTCCCCTCGCCCCTTCCCAGTAATCGGTCCTCCCGGATGCCACTGTCTTCCCGGCCCAGGTCCAGATCTCCCGCCGGGGAGCCGTCCTGGGCGCGGCTGAGGTCCCTGCATCAAGGGCCGAGCGAGGGTACATCGTCGGGGGGCACTGGAATCACACCCGTCCTTCTGGGCGTGACCTCCTCGCCTGGAGCGAGTGCCACCCCGGCGTCCACCTTCCCCGCCTGGGTCCCTCAGCCCCTCGCTGTGCGAGCACGGTTGACAGCTGCCCGTGCGCGCGCTGTGATCGCCACCCAGCTGGTCACTTAGGACGGCTGCCGCCTCTGCTCCTGCCACCGTATCCACCCTGCACCGACTGGGCTCCGCGCGTCCTCCGCAGGACACGCTGCCGCCCTTCATCGCGACTCACTGCCGTGTTCTCTGCTTTGTCCTTAACAATCTACCGTGCGTGTTCCACTCACTCTGCTGTGCGCGCGCGCGTGCCCTGTTCGTGAGGAGGGCTCAGTGGAACCCCTTCCTTGCATGGGATTGACAGTTTGGGGTTGATGACACTTCCATCGTTACTTAAATGTCATAGCAGCCCAGGGATGTGGACACTACTGTGCACATGCTGCAGCTGAAGAAGCAGGTTTGGAGAGTTGTGGTGACAGGCCGAGCCCCGACGGCTGGTGCAGCTCTGCCCCTCCTGGTTTGCGCCCAGTTCAAGGGCCCTCCCAGCCTCCCGCTCTCTGGACGTCCCTCGCAGACAGCAGGCCCCAGACAGCCACTCAGCGCTCTACTGGGATGTCTGCCTTGACAAACGGGGCACCGCAGCACCACAAATAGCGAAATATTTTTTGTATTTCCTTAAAAAACACAAACAAAAACAAAAAACAACCCTTAAACGGTACTCAGAGAGTGTGCAAGTATGGAGAGCAAAGTGTGCCTAGCCCCTCTGACCTGCAGAGGCGGGGAGGGCGGGGGGACAGCTGCTGCCCCTTCTGGGGACCAGGGAGCGCCTCCTTGGCCACCAGAGCCCTTGGCTGAGCCTGCTCTGCCCAGTGCCTGCGGGAGGGGCCTGGATCGGGCCCCTGAGCCAATGGGGCTGGAGGTGCCTGCTGACCCTCCCCTGAGTCTCGTCTGCTATTAAGGAGGGGCTCTGAGCAGAACCGGGGACCCATTAGGGCCGGCGGAGCGTGGCGGCAGCGGAGCACATGGGCTCGGGAGTCTGATCGCCTGAGCCTGAATCCTGGCCGCTCCAGTCTGTCCACATGGGCCTGGGCACAAGCTCTCTGTGCCTCGGTTTCCGCTTCTGGTATGTGGAGGTAATAGTAGTCCCTTCTTCCAGCGGGGGCTGGGAGGGTCGAATGAGTCCATAGCTGTGACGTGCTCAGCACACACCTGGCCCAGGTGAAGAGTCTCTTGGCGTCCGCTGTCACTCATGCTGCTCCTTGAGCCTCTGGGTGCCGGGTGTGTGGCAAATATTGCCTTTGCTCCCAACACACGTGCGTGGGTGGTAGTATGACCGCCTTCTCCCGAGCAGGAAACAGTCTCACAGTGGCTGTCACTGCAGAGGTCACACACCAACAAGGAGCAAGTGCCACAAGCATAGGTTCATGATAAGTTGTTCCTGTAAGTTGGCCGGCGGCCGCTGGGTGAGCTGTCCGCCGAGCAGCCCGGCGCGGAGGGAGACAGGAGCCACACACAGTCTCCGCGCTATGGAGGTCGGTTCACTCAAAGAAGAACTCCGACCTACATTAACATCCCACCCACGCGCTATCAACTGAAGAGGAATGTGACATGAAAATACCGCCATCGGTGAGGGATAACGAACCCGAGTCCCAGAGCCTGCGGGTCCGGGAGACAGCACGGCGGGCAAGGGAGCCCTCCGCGTCCTGCAAGGAAGGGTCCCCGGAGCCGGGTGGGCAGCAGGACGGACGAAGGCCCCAGGCCGGCAGGGCAGCCGATGCGGGGGGAGAGTGGCGTGGTGTGGAGCGGCACCCTGGGGTGTGGAGCTCGGCCGTCTCCGCAGTGGTCTGGAGCCCGCCTCAGTTATACCTTGAGAGTGGCGGACTCCACCCTCTGGGTCTTTTCGATAAATGCCTTGGCACCCCTGCTGGCAAGGGCGGAACTTCCCCAGAAGCCTGTCTATGGGTGGGCCTGCTCTGCAGACACGGCTGTTCTGACCACGTGCGCAGATATCTTAGGCGTGTCTCCTGGCCATGCGTGACTGCTCTGACTTAGGGAGTTTCCCTCCCAAACCAGTGTCACGGCTGACTGGCAGCCATGTTGGTTGACATAAGTGACTCCACTTTGTTTTATATACTTTGTACTGTCTTGCTCGGACCAATGCCATTTTATTGGCCCTGCTCTGCACAGATAGGACCTTGTGAGGTCTGGAGCCCGACCCCCGCTTCCCGTGCCAGCGGCTGCTGGGAGGGGCAGACAGAGGAGAGACCCACCCTCACCTGACACTCCCGCCACTTGCTTCCACATTCACTGACGTGCAACATTCTTACACACGCTCAGGCGTGATGACAAGGGGGCGACAGCTGTTTCCTTTGACAGCAGGACTTCCTGGTGGCCTTGATCAGGGTCTTCTCAGTGAGGGTCGGGGGAAGGTGAGAAGGGGAGACAGGTTCCGGGGAGCAGACCGAAGACGGAAGGCCGACGAGGGCGCTGCTTCGGTCTGTCACGGAGGACTGCTGGAGGGGGCTCAGGAGGAGGCAGCGGGGTGGGCTATTTTCAAGGCACAGCCAGCCCTGAGTGCCCGGCCCACACAGAGCTGTGGCTGACCTTGAATGGGCCACTCAACCTTCCTGCTTTTCTCTCCGCATCGAGAAAGCAGGACCAAAGCCTGGCTCACAGGCTGTCATGAGACTGAGGAGCGCTAACGCACGCGGTGCACAGAGCGCTGGCCCAGGCCCGCCCGCGGAGGCGCTCGGCGAGCGTCTGAGGATGGGTGACAGGGGTGAGGTTGGAGACGCAGGAGGGCAAGGGCCGCAGCGACCTAGAGCCCAGGGTCGGGTTAGCGCAGGGCAGGATGGAGGCAGGTGAGGCTGGGTGTGGACGGGGGTGCGTTGGGTGGAGGCGTTGAGCAGTTCTCAAGATGTTTGTGTTCTTCTCGGGGAGGCCGGGGGTGCAGCCAGAGGTGGGATAGCAGCGAGGGGCAGGGGACCTGATGGGGACAGGCACGGGGATCCCCAAGCAGCTGGGACCCGGGAGGCTTGCGGCGGAGCCTTCTGCATGGCAGCTGGTGGGAGTGGACTGGGTAGACGGGGGTGGGGTTTGCTGGGTGGCTGTGGACGGAGACAGGAGAAAGGGCGGGGCAGGTTCTGTGAGGGAGCATTTGCCAAGAACGGCGGGGGCGGGGGGTTTCGCCGCACTCCCACGCCCCCAGGCTGGCGTCACCATTTCAGGGCTGCTGGCAGGGGACCCGAGGCCCCCAGGTCCTAGAGGACAGACTACTGTTCACAGGAAAAGCAATGGCCAGGGCATCAGCACGGGTGCCGGGCCCCTGTGGGTGCTGTACCCAGTGGGTGATTTTCAGGAGAGGGCTTGGGCCACGGGCACACTCCGTCCTGGCCCAGGGTGCGGTGGGGGCTGACTGGGCCCTGCATGCCGCTCTGTGCAAACTCAAACCTGCGTGATGGGCCAGGATGGGGGGTGGTTGGCGCTAGTGCTCCTGTTCCATCCAGCAGGAGTGTCCCCCAATATCGTCAACGCTGGGGACCCTGAGTCCAGGTTTCTGGTCTCGCTGAGACGGCAGCGGATCCGACAGAGACTGTGACCGGGAGAGAGTGGAAGGAGGGAGAGCACAGGCCTGGGTGGAGTGAACGGAGGTCTGGGGAGGCCTTGGCACCTGGAGCTGCGGTCTGTGACCGGGCCGCTGGAGGTGTGGGGGGCGGGGGGAGGAGAGAGGGAGAGAGGCGTTCCTGGTGCCCCAGTGAACCCTCTGGGCAGGCGGGGCCCAGGGCCAGTTGGACAGATGGTCCTGTGGCCCCAGGAAGCTGACAGAAGAGGGCCTCTCAGTGCAGATGCTGACCCAGGTGGGCGCACGACCTTGAGAGACGACGCGTGGGGTGACTGCGCCCATATTGGGTGACCGGCAGCATTGGATGGTGCGCTGGTTTTCTGGGGCTGCCACCCCAAAGCACCATGCGCTGGGGGCTTAAAGCACCAGGGACTTATTGCTTCATCTGGGGGCCGGAAGTCCAAGACCCTGGTGTCCCCAGGGCCGCGCTCCCTCTGAAACCTGTCAGGGGAACTCTGTCCTTGCCTCTCCCAGCTTCTGGTGTTGCCAGCAAACCTGGCGTCCCTGGATTGTGGCTGCATCCCCCCGGTTCTACCTCCGTGGTCCCATGGCCTTCTCCTGCCAGTCTCTCTGTCTCCTCTTATAAGGACACCAGCCGTGTTGGGCGAGACCCACCCTAATGCTCTCATCTCAACGCTATTGCACCTGCAAAGACCCTATTTCCAAATAGGTCTCTCGTTCCCATTCCCATTCATGGGCACCGGGGGTCAGGACTTGGGCGTGTCTTTTGGGGACACCATTCTCTCGTAACAGATGGTACCACCCGTGCAAACCATGAGAAGGTGCACGGACTTGCCCCTTTGCACATGTGCACGGTGGTCCTGCAGGAGGGGAGCGGGCGGTGACAGTCACTTGCGGAATCCCGGGGAGCTGGGCCCCTGCCCTGTGGATGCTTCTTTCCTGGGGCTTTTGAAAGGTTATTCCCACTACCGTCAGCAGGTGGCAGGGCCGCCCACACCGAGCCTCCGCCCGGTGCCCAGAGCCTGGGTGAGATCGAGCGCGAGATGAACCCATTGCCCCTCTTCCCTGGGGAAGACCGAAGTCTCAGAGAGGAGGGTGCCTCCTCCTCTCACTTCCAGGTGTTAGCGTTTTACGAAATCAGTGGGTCCCCCCTTGGACATCTGTCTCTGATGGCAGTGGGGTCAGCGGCCAGAGGGGCCTGGCCCATGCCAAGCGGGACTCCCAGGGTGGGACTGCAGAGCTGCTGGGGGCTGGGGAGCTCGGGCGCTGGGCAGCAGCTCCCCGGGTGGGAGGTTAACGTGCAGCCTGCAGCTTCTTCCTGTCTGCAGGGTCTGCGGGCCGAGCTCACCTTCCAGAGAAGCTGCATCCCGGGCTCAGCTCCTCCCTCCTCGAAGGAGCAGGCCACGGGCTCAGCAGGCCCCAGGCCGGCATCCCAGGCTGGACGGTGCCTTGCGCATCCAGAGGTTTCGATGGGTTGTGGCTCAGCCAGCATGATGCTGGAGGGGCCCGTTTGGGGAAGCTGGCGGGGCTCCCTCCCTATCTGGACAGAACAGACCCCTGGGGACGCTCTGCATGCATGAGGCCCTCTGGTCCGAGGCCATGCACGCACCTTGTTAATCAGTCCTCCTGCTCGGGTCAGGAGTGTGTCTGAAAACCACACAAGGCAGGCTTGGATGGCCCAGCGGCCCAGTGCTGGGTCAGGGAGCGTCAGGAGGCTGTGCCGCCCTGGCTGCGCGGCCCTCCCTCCTGCGCTCCAGGGTTGAGGATGTGTGTGTGCGGTGGGGGGGGCTTTGGACACAGCCAGCCAAGCTGGCGGTGGTGCTGTCTCCCCCCCACGTAAGCTGTCCCTGGGCCAAGGCTATTTATTACTTCCAGCAGAGAATGAGACAAAAACATTGAAAAGCAGTGTCTTTTAAAAATGCTTTTCACGCAGGCTAGAGTGGCGGTTCACCAGATGTGGAAGGGGCACGTGTTCTCTCCTCACACCTGCCTGCGTGAGGCTCCAAACCGAGCCGGACTCCACGTGTGATCGCAGAGGCCACCTGGTGCGGCCACGGGTGAGTGAGCGTCCCTCCGGGGCCGGGGCAGGCGTGTGACAGGATGGGATAAAGAGGGAGGTGGAGTGAGCCCTGTGGTGGCTGCAGGCCAGGCCACTGTCAACTTCTGGCTTCCACGTGTGGCGCCTGCTGCTCGGGGCTCCCCTCCCGGACTGAGTGGGGTGCGTAATGATGATCGTAAAAATGAAACAGCCGGTTATTCTCATCAGCAGACGTGGGTTTAGTGGGGAACAGCCGAGAACTGCAATTCGGGACAAGTTACAGCCCCAGCTATAGGCCAGCGCAGCAGAGGACAGGAGGAGCGTCCCTTCACCGGGAAAGGAAGCTGGGAGGGTGCTGGGCTGGAAGTCCATCGGAGGGGCGGGGCAGTCAGGGAGCTGACGCTTCTCATTGGCTGGGCTTGTTGCTGGGCAGGGAGAGAATCTTCCTCCTGCTGAGGTTGTAGAGCCGCTTCCCATTGGGAACGTGAGTTCTGTCTCTTCCTGTCGCGCTGTGTAATTGACTGGGGCGGGGTGGCAGCGAGGACACCCCTTCTGGCTTCGCGCCTTTAAGTGAGGAATGCGATATTCAGGGACATGCTCATACTTGGTGTCCTGCACTCCGCAAACACGCGTGACTCTGAGGGCCAAACTCCGTCTGCACCTTGTAGGTCGAGTCAGGGAATCCCAAGGTGGAATGCGGACAGCTTGCTACGGCTTGGTCAGAGGCTTCCGGGATGGGAATTTGAGCTGGGACTTGAGACCCGAGGTGGGCCAGCACCCCTCCAGAGCTCCAGCTTCAACCTGATGGGTGTCTGGGATCTGTGGAAGCCCCGTGGGAGCAGCGTCGGGACCCCCAGGCTTCCGTCCTGCCATCCTGCACCCGGAGGTGCCGGTCACTTCCCGCCACCATTCTGGATGTTCCTGAAGCCAGATTATTGCGAAGATGTCAGTACTTCTGGAATTAATGGATATATTTAAAGCAATTGCAATAAATAGTCCAGGGCGACTTTGAAGGGACTGGATGAAGGGTCTCCAGAGCCCATTTGGTAGAATGATAAGCAGGAATGACCCGTGTGGTTTGCAGGGAAAATTAGAGCCAGGGGAGGCGCTCCCTGTTGGCCGTCAGTGAGCTGCCAGAGGGCAGCGTGGCCCGCCGATGACGGCACTGGACCCTGCACCCGCCCCCTGCACCAGCACGCGGCAGGGGGAATCCATGTGAAACGGATGCAGGCAGCAAAGGCAAGAAAGAAAGACAAACACAATCACCATTCCCCAAGCCAAGTGCTTATTTCTAAGCGATACCGGAAGCTACAGAACGAAAAACTGTATGTTTGAATAAACGAAGGTAGAAGCCTACGTCGCCCGGAAGCATCGTTCACCACCCATCCACAGAAGCCTCAGACCAGGGACGCGTTGGCGGCGTCCACGCGCTGTCCCTTTGTTAAGAAAATGGGCATAGATGGGTCGCTCTCAAGGAATATGTACTGTATTCTGTTCAGGTGGCTTCCTGTAAATGAAAACTTGTTTGAGTTAAATGTTGATAAAGGTGTTGTAAACCCACGTGTGCGGTTTGATCACGCCTTTCAAATGCATAACCAGAGCGCCCCCTGGTGGCCCGCAGGTCGTCTGATATGTGCAGTAAGTCACGTTAAGCGTTTAAATGGTTCCAGGCTGGGCAGTGGGGACCTGGGGGTGCTTGGCAAGCAGCCGGGATCCAGACAGTC
This sequence comes from Mormoops blainvillei, assembly GCA_004026545.1. Classification (NCBI taxonomy): domain Eukaryota; kingdom Metazoa; phylum Chordata; class Mammalia; order Chiroptera; family Mormoopidae; genus Mormoops; species Mormoops blainvillei. Next base: position 32,590 of record PVJD01010274.1, read on the forward strand.
TTTGCCAGCGGACTTCGCTTTGAGAGGTTCATTCCCCAGACCTGTGTCTGAGAATGGAGGCTCCGTCGGGGGCGGCGCGAAGGCCAGACTTATTGAGTGAGTGTGGGGGGTGGGCAGGCGTCCTCGCCACAGGGACTTCCAGCAGGAAATGCCTCCCTCTCCCCACCTGCCTGCCCACCTGGCACCTGGCGGCTGGACTCTGTGCCCAGGACAGCTGCGTGGGCAGAGGTGGATTACTGTAACACTGATTCAGCCTGCGCTTTCGGGGTACTTCCAAGTTATGGGGGAGGGGGACGTGTGCACAGTCATGCAGTTTTGTAAATCGGCAAAGTAAGCAATTTTTACATTGCTTTTCTTGAAGGGGGCTCCCCAATTTTATGTGTTTTGGGCCTCACCAAACCTGGACCTCCCTGCCTGGTGGCCTTCATTTTAACCCCCCAAATGTGGGTCCACCCAAATTTTTCCTCTGAGAAGCTGGAGAATTTTCGGAACCGACCAGTCACCCTCAGCCATGGGCGGGCAGGCGCGGGCAGGATGGAGTGGGTGGGGAAGCCGGCGTGAACTCACCGCCCCCCGCCCCCGTGCTCCGTGAGCACCAGGCTGGGCTCCGGCTCCGGCAGGGGAGACTGGGCTCTCTGGTGGGGGCCACACACACGCCGACTTGCGCCCGGCCAGGCCGGCTCTGACGGGGGCCCTCAGCGGCTCTCTCGGGGCAGATGAGGTGGCAGGGAGCCCAGGAGAGTGTGGGTCTGGGGCCCCAGTGTGGGCCGGCCCTGCAGCCGCGGTCCCAGCCAGGGGCCGAGCAGTGAGACTGAGCGGGGCGGCGCGCAAGGCCGAGCTTGGGGCGTCGGCGAGCAGCGATGCTAGCCTGTACCTGGGGTTTCAGAAGACAGTGAAACCTCTCTGCCGTGTGCTGACCTGTGTCCCCTGAAATCCATGTGTTGAAGATCTAACCCGTAAAAGGTGATTAAGGTCGAATGAGGTCATAAGAGGGGGGGCCCGATCCTTCAGGGTGGTGCCTTGTGAAAGGGGGAAGGGACACCAGCTCCCTCTGTCTCCCTGCCTGTGTCTCTCTGTCTCTCTGTCTCTCTACCACGTGAACACACGGCAGGGAGGCAGCCGCTCGAGGGCCAGGAAGAGGCCCTTACCAGGAACCCAACCGGCCTGCACCCGACCCGGGACTCCGGGTCTCCCGGAGGGTGGGAACGGCTGTTTGCTGTGGCGTTCCGTCGGGAGCCTGAGCTAACTGAGACCCACCCGCAGCCCAAGGGTCAGACGTGCCAGACCCGGTCGGCTCCATACTCATCAGTGCTTGTCTTAGACCCATCTTACTGGCAGCGGAGAAGGGCCTTCATCGAAGGGCCCCAGAGACACGACCCTGTGCCCCACTCCCAGGTCTGCAGTTAACAAGCTGGGCCACTGGGGGGTGTTACCTCCTCCTGGCCTCAGGTTCCCATCTGTAAGCAGGGCGACAGCAGCCCCCGACAGGACCCTCTCCCCAAGGAGACGACTGTAACCTTCCTGCTGGGTGGAGGGCTCGGGGAGTGGGGGGCACTGTTGTGTTTCCATTGCGCCTGGACAGCTGGGGGCCCCCGCTGCCGCCTAAGCGTCGCCCAGGCAGGGCTCCAGGGCTCTGTATGGGGTGGGGGTGCTGGAGCCTCTCCGGTCCCTTGGACCACCTGCAGTGTTGGAGGAGGCTGCCGGGCCGCGCGGGGTGCGCGGCCGCGGGATCTGCGACTGGGCCGGTCGGGGGCCCCGGCTCCCCGCCAGAGCCTGTGACGCATGGGGTGCCCAACTTCTGGTCTCCCATCTGGTCCCAGCCAGGCTGCATCTCCCTCGGCTATTCAAAAATCCGAGGGGATTGTCCCACCCCAGGGACCGTGGAGCGCGCCGGGCGCTCACCCTGCAGACTGCAGTAAGTGAATTACAAACCAACACCGGAGTTAAAAGAGAGGGTCCTGCCCTAGGCCGCCACCAGGGAGCAGGGCGCCCTAACCCAGGCCACAGGCGGCGGAGCGGGTGGGTGCCAGGGGTGACGGTGCTCGGAGCATCCGCAGGGAGGAGAGCACAGGCCGGTTCCCCCTGGGACTTAAGAGGCACGGACAGCTGAGGGCTGCCCCGAGGACGGGGTCCGAGGTCCGCAAAGAGCAGCCTTTGCCCAGGGTGAGGGGCGTGCCCTGTGGCGGTCCGCCCCGCCGGGTTGGTCGCTCGGATCTCACGAGTCCCGGAGCTTCCAGCGGGAGAAGAGAGGGGAGAGCGAAGGGGCTGCGCGGGCCTGGCCTGCCGGGGGGCTCTGGTGAGGGCCGGAGCGGGGCTGTGGGCGAGCCTGGGAGCCAGAGAGGGGCGGGGACAAGGCAGACCGGGGCGTGTAGGGGGCGTGGCCGTGGGTGGGGTCGGGTCTGGGGTCCAGCCGGGGGGCGGGGCGAAGGCGGGCCGGCTCGTGGCGCGCGGGGCTGGGCGCGCGCTGGGCTCCCGGTGCCTGGGTGGACCCCGGAGCGCAGGTCTTCGCCGCCTCTGGGAGCGCTCGGGAAGCCGGACCTTCCGCACCTGCAGCGACCTCCTGCTCGGCGGCTCCGGTGCGGTCACCTGCGGCTGCGCTCCCTGTCCCCCCGCGCCGGGCCATGGCGCACGTGGCGGCGGCGGCTCCGAGGGCTCACCGGGGCTGCCCGTGAGCTGGGCACCGAAGGAGGGACCCGGCGCGGTGCCGCGGGCGCGATGCCTGTCCTTCTGGAGGCGACGGCGGCGGGACGCGCGGTGGCCCTGGCCCTGGCGCTGCTGCTCCTCGCCGTGCCGGCGGGCTCCGGCGCCCTGCTCCGCCTGCAGCCCGGCATGTGAGGAGCGGGAGCGGGAGCGGGAGCGGGAGGGCTCGGCCGGACGTCCGGAGACCTGGCCCCCTGGCAGGCTTTGTCCCCCGGGCCCCGAGAACAGTGGGCTCTTTGCCGCAACTGGGGAGGCGGAGGCTGAGACAAGGTCCCGGGGCTGGGGCCGGGGGCCCCTCCACGGCCTCCCCCTGCCCGTTCCTCGCCTCCTTTCCCCCTGCGGTGGGGGTTTGCAGGCGAAGGCGGATGCTGCGCTCTGGACCCGAGGTGAGGGAGTCTGGGTCCTGGCCAGGCAGGGTCCGCCCAGGGAGCCCGGCTCGGAGAAGGCAGAGAGGAAGCAGCCAGTTTCCACTTCCTTCCAAAGCCCGTCTCCCGGGGCCTGGGGGCCTGTGCAGGGGCGGGCTGGGCCCAGACAGGGGGCCACACAGAGGCGGTTTATGTGTTAAACACGTGCGCTCTGGGGCTGAGAGACAGGAGGAGGAATTCAGCACCGGAATGCGCAGGAAGAGAGGGTCAGGGAGCCCGCGGAGATGGACTTAATTCTGAAAGATGACTCCCCGCCCGGCCGCTTAGCGGTCTCTCTGAAACAGCAAATCGATCCTTCTGCTGGCCTCAAAGGGAAACTGGTGCCCGAGTGAGCCGGTCTGGAGCAGGGGGAGGGGAGCCCGCCGGCCGTCCCCACTCCGGCAGTGCAGGGTGCTGGGCCTGCCAAGCTTGGCGAGGCTGCTGAGGGGCTGCAGAGGGGGGGCGGGCGGCCCAGGCCCGGGGTTAGGCCCCCCTGCCCAGCACTTCCCAGAGGGGCTGGTGCACCAGGCAGAGCAGGCTTCTGGGCAGAGCAGGGGCTGGCAACTCCGCCCCCAGGACCCCCAACCTGGGTCTCGCTTTGCTGCGAGAAGGAAGGTTCCTTGTGGCCCTTTCAAAGGAGCGCATCCTCGGGGCTGGGGGGCCTTTGCATCCAGAAACGTGAGCGGCCAAAGTCCCAGCACCCTACGGGACTTCTGCCGGACAGCCTACTTTCCCATGACCCCGGCGATTAGCATGTCCCAGGGACGCTGTGGTGGCCACGGTGGCACGGGCCCTCACCTGCCCACTCCTGGGAATTCCCAGGTGCCGGTCAGAGTGGGCAGGCTCCGTGGGCTCCACTCGCCCCGGGCACTTGTGGAGGCCGTGAGTCGCCCTTCCTGGGCCCCCTTCCCGGAGCCCCGGGGATGTCTTGTGAGGCCACCTGCTCACCTAGGGCCCCGGGAAGCCCCCAGCATCTGGGAAGGCCTGCCTAGCCGGGGGCTGATGGATTGCATGACACCTCAGTCTCCTCCTGCTTCACACGTTCCCAAGGCCTCCTCCCCACTCTCTCCTGGGCTCCAGACCCCAGGCTCCTCCTCCCCGGGGCCTCCCACGGGCAGGCTGGGCTGCCCCCGACCCTGCTCTGGGGCACAGCCACGCGAGGCTCGCTCTCCAAGCGCCCCGCGCACTTCGGGTTCTGTGATACCTGTGAGCGCCCCTTCCGCGGCCCTTCTGCCTCCTGAGCACCTGGCCTGTCTGACCCGCAGTGGGCTGTGGCGGGCGTGGCTGGCGGCTGCACCAGGAACGTGTCCTTCCGCTCCACCCCAGAGAGGCTTCCATGCTGAGCAGAACCTGGTGGGAGCAGAGGGGCAGGGGACGGGCTGCGAGGGTCCCAGAAAGTGCTTTGTCCTCGGAGGCCTTGCCCTCCCCCCCTGAACTACACGGGCAGCCCCGCCCCATCTGGCCACTTTGCTAACCCTCTGTGGTGGCCTTTTCTGGGGGGCAAGGTGAGGAGGGTGGTCAAGCTGTGGGGGTGTCCCACTGACTTGAAATGCTAGTTGCCCCGGGGCCCTTGGGGACCTGTGGGAGCCATGTGGCTGGTACTCTGGCTTCTGCTGGCCGGGCGGTGGGAGCAGGGTCTGGGCACAGGGAGATGACGTCCCCACACACTGGAGCTCTGACCGGCAGTGGTCTGAGGCTGCGGGGTTCAGAGGAGACACCTGCTTACCCCGGGGCTGGAGTCCCCTCCAGGGAGCCGTGCTGGGAAGGTGGCCAGTCAGCTGCTTATATTGACCCCGCCTGTCCAGGGAGGGACGGGCCCCCCAAGCTCACGTCTGGCCTCGCGAGTAGCTCTTGCCATGACCCTCAGACCCTCGTGGCCCCAGAGGCAGAACTGGACCCTCCCCACCCGAGCCTCCCTGCACCGGCTGCATGCAGGCCAGGGAGGCTCGGACGCCGGCCGGGCCGAGGCTGTGAACACAGACGTGATGGAGACACTTCTCGGCCCCCTGGCTGTCCTCCCGGTGGGGGTGTGCAGCCAGGGGTCCCTGCTGCGGGAGGCTGGCAGCCCTTCCTCCTGCCCTGGGTGTCCCGTCCTCAATCCTTTGCCCTGGGGCCTTCATTCTGGGGTCCAGGGGCCTGGAACCACGTGCCCCGGAGGGACAAATCTTGTGCCCTCTGGCCCCAGGCAAAGGCAGCCGTCCCCCAGGAGCCTGTTGTGCCTGGAGGGACCCCCTCCCATGGGGCTGGCTTCACTTTGTGGTTTGGGGTTGCCGCTCCTGCCCCCGACGGGAAGCAGGGTCCCACTGCAAGGCCCGGAGCGTCTGCGCTTCCCTCCTGCCCAACCCCGGGGGTCTAGCAGGTGCCCCTCCGACCTGCGATGCGCATGGGGTGAGGGTGCAGTCTCTGTCCCCACCCTTCCCACCCCTCTTCCTCCATCCCCCCAATGGGAAAGCCCCTGACTTGTGCTTCGGAGGGGCCAGGAACTTCCCAGAGTGGGGCCGATTCCAGGGTTCCCTGCTCCTCCCCATAACGGGATCGGGGGCCACCCAGGTCTGAGGCTCCCTGTTCTCAGGGCCGTGGAAAGGGGCAGCCCCCTGCATGTGGGGGCAGCTGGGGGGGCCTGCAAGCCTGGAGAGGCCTTCTGGAGATCGGAGTCAGGCAGGCACCTCGGGGAAGGGGTGGGGGCAGGTGGCCAAGGGATGGCAGACTGACCAGGGTGGATGCGCCCAAGGGGCTGCTGTGACCCTCGACGTGGTCATCTTGCTGACCAGCAGCTGCCCACATGGCTGAGGTTTGGGGAGGGCCCAGAAGGAAGGGGGTGTTCAGAGGACAGCATCCACCTGCCCTGGGACTCCTGCCCCACCCCGAGGGGCATTTCTCCTGCTGGCCCGGTGGCCAGACCGCTGCCCCAGCTCCTTCTGCAGCCCCCAGCCCCCAGCCCCCGTGCTCTGCGGTGTCACCCCGCCGAGGCCCCAGTGCTGGCACCCTGGGTGCTGAGCTGGAGTCAGCATGAGGGGCCTGTGGTGACGTCCCAGGGGATGTGGGGCCCTGGGACCCAGACACCCAGGGACTGTCCCTGAGCCAGGGCCGATGCCAGGCTCCAGACTCAGGGGCCTCGCTGGAGACCCTCAGCAGCCGTCGCACCCCTGCAGGTGCTGCCAGAGGGCCAGCGGCTCCCCGGCTGCGAGCGGCCCCGGCCTGGGCTGTTGGCTCCAAAGCCCATGCCCCTACCTGCCCGCCTCGGCGTCGCCTCCATCCTCAGAGCTGCTCACGGTGGCTGTCCACGCGCAGCACGGGGCCGTTTCAGGGTCAGGGCTGGGCCTGCAGCCAGGACGCTCAGAGGTCATGGGGCCTGAGCCCCCTGCCCCTGTCACCCTCCCCTCCCCTCCCGCTCTTCCCTAAGGAAGCTGGGAGTTGGTGCCTGTCACCAGCGCAGGCGTGGGCCTGAGAATTTGGAGCAAAGATGATGAAACACCTGTAGCGGCTCATTTGGGCTGACGTCAGTGTGCGGATGGCACCGAGGTGCCTGGGCCTGTCCCTGGCTGCAGGGCCCCAGCACTGATGGCGACACCAGCTGCCACCGACAGCGCCGCCTGGGCCCTCTGCTGGGCTGGCTCATTTCTCCCTCACGACCGTCTGCGCGGCCAGTGCAGAGTCCTCTCCCTGCTGCTGGGGCCAAGGCCCAGAGAGGGTCAGGGCGGCCAGTGCGGGGAGGCGACTGCCCCCTGGGGTGATGGACACAGAGGGCCCTTTGCCTGGAACCCAGAGAGACCTGCCTCTGGGGCCCGGGGTGCGGGTCACAGCACTGCCAAACCGCCCGGCAGGAAGGAGTGGAGGACAGACAAACGGCCAGGTGTCTTTCTCCCTTTGCGTCCTCCCCTCACCCTCGAGTGTCCAGCAGGCCTTCCCGTCGGCCCAGCCCACCTGGAGCTGAAGGCAGGGACGTGTGTGCACACACGTGTGCGTGCTTGTTGGCATGTGCTTGGGAACGCCCGTGTTTGCATGTGTGTGTGCACTCGCCGCTGGCCTGGAGTCAGGGCAGTGGGACAGAGTGGGCTGGGCTCTCCCGGCGCGGACCCAGGGGGACCAGGCAGCCGGCAGAGCAGCTGTGGGGGGTGGGCTGTGAGGCCAGACAGCTGCAGGTAAAGGGGGCGGGGCCCATGCCACGTTGCCTGGCCGTGCGGGGACTCAGGTGGGAGTGCGGAAGGGGCCCTGGGCCCACTGGCCGGCCTGCAGCTCCCCCAGCTTGGACGGCAGGCCCGCCTGGGCGAGCCCAGCGCTTGGCCGTGTGCCGGGGGAGGTGTCTTCCTGGGAGGCCCCGTGGAATCTGCTGGCTCCGCAAACCTCACGAGGCAGCGAGGCCTGGCTCCCCTCTCACATCGGCCTCTGGGGCGCCGTGCCGTCCCTGAACCAGAGCGCCTTGGGGGCCTGCGACGCGGGTCCCTCGTCCTCGCCTTCAGAGCAGGCAGGGGCCCTCCTCGTCCCGGTCGCTTCCTCCTCTTTCCTGAGTGGGCACGTTGTCCAAACCCTCACGGGTGCTAGGGAGCCGCCAATCGCACGAGGTGGTGGTCCCGGAAGCTGGCAGCGCCCCCGCCCCGGCCATGCTTCCCGTATGTTCTCTTGTCCACGCCGTGCCCTGCCGGCCCTCCCTGGAGCAAACTCCTGCTCGGCCACATGGCCCAGCGTGACTGGCTCTGGGGGTGCCCCCGAGGGTGGCTGAGAGCAGAGCCAGGCGGACTCAAGTCTCCCCGTTCCCGTTGCTGCTGGCCCCACAGGGAACCAAGGGCGGGTGTGCGGGAGGCCCGGTGCCAGCTGTGGGCGGCCAGGGCGCTGACAGACTGTCCTCTGCCCCAGGCCCCATGTGTGTGCCGAGCAGGAGCTGGCCCTGGTGGGCCGCCGCCAGCCCTGTGTGCAGGCCTTCAGCCGGACGGTGCCCGTGTGGAAGCCAGGCTGCGGGCGGCAGGCGTGGTGCGTCGGCCATGAGCGGAGGTACGTGGGTCCCGTGTGGCGGTGGGGGCTGTGCTGACGCCCAAGAGCAGGGCGGCCGGGCCGGGGGACTGTCCTGGTGTCGGGACTGCCTGGGCTCCTGACCTGAAGCCCCTCGTCTGACAGAGGTCCCAGCCTCCCAAACCCCCGGGGGGGGTGAGGTCCCTGAGGCTAGGACAGGGCCATCCTGCTCCGCTGGTCCCTGGGACCTTTGTGGGCAGGTGGGGTGAGGACCTGGTGGGGGGTGGGGGGGGACGGGGACCCTGTGGGGGGGCATTTGCTGTCAACACAAGAGGGTGAAAAGCAGGGCGCCCACCTTGAGAGTTCCTGGCGGGGCCCCCTGCTACCTGACCCCTGGGCCTCGTGCCCAAGCCCACGTGAGACCTTTTATTGCTCAAGGTTTTATTTCAAAACCGAACGTAGGGAGTGCCTTTGCATACCTCTCCTCTTCACACTCACGTCCCGGAATCCGCCTGATTGCAGAGCTGGGGGCGGGCGGGGGTGCTCAGCTCGGGCAACACCCCAGCCTGGAAGCTGGCAGCTGCCCTAGCCAGGCGGGGGGTGGGGGAGGCGGCGCCGAGTCCTCAGGTGGGTGTGGTGCCCATCCGCTCAGCGAGGTCTTGGGGGCGTCGCCCACACGGTGCCCTCCGTGGGGGGCATGGACCTGCCGGGACTGCTTTGGGAGCTCTGCACGCCCACCTTCAGCCTTTGGGGGCTGCCGTTGTAGCTCATCGTAACTGTTTGTCTGCTGTGCGTTCCTCTGTGTTGAAAGTAGCGGCGAGGAGGTGTGGTTAAGCTCTGACTGTGGTTCTCAGCACGGGGGACAGTTGGTCCCCCTCCTCGGGGCCCAGCAGGGTCTGAGACAGTCTGTTGTGACAGGTGAGCTGGGAGAACAGGCAGCTACGGTAGCCTAGCTGGCAGGTGGAGGCGGGGAGGCAGCCAGACACCTGGTGGCGCAGGGCAGGCCCCCACTGTGTGGGAGCCCTGGGCCCTCTCTCCCGTGTCCCCCGAGGTGTGCGCTTTGCAGGCAGTGTGTCCTTCCAGTCCCACTGCCACACGTGGCTGATGTGCGTGTATTTGCAAGACGGGATGAGGTCACATTAGCTGCTCCTCCTCCCCCCAGCAACTGGTGGTGTGGCGAAGGGTGCGATTCTGGAAGCAGCCGGGACCCTGGGGCCCTGGGGCTGCCTGTGTGGCGAGGGGCTGCGAGCACCGCGGCTTGCAGCCCTGGGGTGGCTGTCACGGCTTCTCCGGCACTCGACTCCAGCTGGGCAGGAAGGAGCGGCGTTTCCAAAGTGGCTGGCGGCCTCGGCCTCCAAAGGGCCTCTGGGCAGCTGGAGGGAAAGTCCTGCTGTCTGGGAGGCCCCGCTGCCCGTCGCGTGCCAGCAGGGACCACGGCGGCTCAGCCTGTGCTGTGTTGGCGGGGGAGAGGGGTCCTTGTTCCCTGTTTGGGTTTCCTGGGAAGGCTCAGGAAGCAAAGCAGGTTGCTCTCCTTGTACCTCTCGGCTCTAGGACACTGGGCCGTCTCCCCGCCATGTGGCAGGCCCACCTCAGCATCCCAGGGGAGGGGGAGCCATTTGGGTCCCCGGCCTGTGGGTGGAGGGTGGGGGGTGGCGGTTCCGTGGCCATCCTGGCTCTAGAATGGAGCCGGACCCACCTTGCGTTCTTGCAGGGCTGTCCCGGCTGCAGCACCCACTGCAGGTGGGCAGGAGCCACCGCGACACCTCTGTGCCCCTGGCCGTCACGTGCGCAGTAGGCATTCCTCAAACCAATGCTGAGCATTTTGGGGGCCCAGCCTCACCTTGCTCCCGGAGGACTCCTGCTGTGTTAATGTGTCCTCTCCCCTCCCATGACTCCTGAGCTAAGATCTCTGTCCCCAAGGGGGAGGTTTCCCCAGACGCGTCATCCGGATGGCCCTCCAGTGGCCCTGAGGCTGTGGCCCACCCCAGCGCCTGGGCCTGCCGGTTCCTCCTTCAGGAGCTAGGGAGGCTCCGGCTTCTCAGTCCCTGCCCTCCTGCCACCTCCTGGCCCAGAGCACCGAGCCTTCCTTCTCCATGTCACTTCTTCCATCGCATTATTCCCCACAGACCCGCCAGCCAGCCGACACAGGCCGCCCCGGGCCCACCGCCTCGGTAGAATGCACTCAGCTCAAAAGAGGGAAGGAAGGAAGGAGGGAAAGAGGAAAGGAAGGAAGGAGGGAAGGAGGGAAGGAAGGAAGGAAGGAGGGAAGGAGGGAAGGAAGGACGGAGGAAGTGGGTGCTTGGCGCTCAGAGCCTGCAGGTGCGCCCTGCCCCCGGGCCTACCCCCAGACTGTGGCCTGAGTTCCCAGGTGGCTGCGGGGGCGGAGGTCTGGACACTGGCCTGGCAGCCACGTCTTCCGGTGACGGTGGCCCTGCTGTGAGCCAGCTCCCTGGTGGTGGCTGGGGCCCCTTTGAGGTGTCCATGTGAGCTGCAGGGGAGTGAGGGGTTCGCTCTCGGGGTTCCTGGGGGCTGTAGGCTGACTGGCCTTCTCCAAGGGTCTCTGACTGCGGGGGGCACAGGGGAGGGTGGCAGAGGGGCCGGGTGGCCGGGCTTCCCAGTGACTGCGAGGAACTGCACGTAGCCCGGGAGGGGGATAAATATTTACGATGGAAGGGCCCAAACACTCCGCTCTGCCAAATGCTGTCCCCGCTGTGGCGGTTTCTCTGCAGGCAAGTGGTTTCATGTCCTGCCAAGATGGTGTTTGCGGAGCCCCCCGACTGCTGCGCACAGTGCGTGCTGCACCCCGCTTCCCGGAAGCACCTGACTGTTGACGGGGTCCGGGTCCCCAGGCGGCCCCCGCCTCCCAGTACACCTGGAGGGCGTTCCGTTTCCTAGAGACAGACGGAAGTCCAGACTCTCTGGCCATGCGCAGGGGCTCGAGGGTCCTTGACCCAGTGGCTGCCTGGGCCTGGGTCACACCGTTCCTGCAGACGGTGGTGGGGGCTGGGGAGGGGTGTCACTGTGCCTGATGGCTGCAGGGTGGCCCGGCCAGTCCCCTCCTCTCTCCCATCCCTCCTGTCCCCTCGCATCCGCATGACCACAGGCCCTCCCAGTGATGAGACCCGAGGGCACAGGCTGAGCCTGGGCCCTTATGAGCTTCTGTTGCTGCTGTAACCAATCGCGACAGACGGACAGACCGGGTGGCTTCAAGGACAGGGCTGGACCCTCCGTCCCGGAAGCCAGCAGTCGGACATCAAGCTGTGGGGAGGTTTCCTCCTGGAGGTCCTGACGGAGCATCTGGGGACGGGCACTGGTCGGCCATGCTGCTAGGGTTGTAGCTGTGTCACGCCAGCCTCCGTTGTCCCTCCGTCATCCCGGTGTCTGTGCCCAGACTCCCCTCTTCTCGTAAGGACCCCAGTCACTGATGCAGGGCCACCCTAAGCCAGTGTGGCTTCATCTTAACTCGAAGACGTCTGCCAGGACCCTCTCTGCCAATGAGGGCGCAGCCTCGGTGCTGGGTGGGCCCGGGTGCTGGGGATGCCACCCCGCCGGCACAGGCAGTGGGGGACAGCGGTGGGGTCAGGTAGACATCTGTCTCGCTGTCACCAGGGAGGGTGGGGGTTGTTTGGGCGGGGGAGGGGTGCAAGGGGGCGGCTCCCAGGAGGGCTCTTGGAGCCCACGGCCTGGGTGGGCAGACGCTCCCCACACCTGAGGCCCAGCTGAAGAGGGGCTGGGGTGTGCGGGTGCCGCGGGGCCGGGCGCAGCTGAATGGGCTGCTGTGGGGGCTGGCGGGCCAGACGCCCTCCGCCTCCCATGCAGGCTTCTGCCCCGGGTTCGGGGCCTCGGGATGAGTCCTGGGGCTGCGGGAGGTGGCCTCTCGCCGGCTGTTCCACCAGGACAGCCCTGCCCGCCGTGGGGCTGTCACACCAGGAGAAGCGGGGCGGGCACAGGGTGAGCACGGGGCAAGGCTGGGCAGACCACCCTGCAAAGGGCGGCCCCGAGCGCCTGGGCTGCCGGGGGCCTCTGGGTGTGCGTGGTCTGGGGCAGCCTGCGGGTGTGCGGGGGGAAGGCCGAAGCCCCTCTACCCTCCTGGGGAGCTGGCTCGGGCACTGCTGTCCTCTGGCCGCTCCCTGAGCCGGGCCCCAGGCTGCCGGGAGGGGCTCTGCTCTCAACCTTCGTGGGGGCCACGCCGTCCCGCCTGAGTGGGAACCAGCTGTGGACAGGGGCCACCCCGACCTGCCCTCTTTGGGAAGCCCTCCTCTGACCTGCGCCCCTCTGCCCTCGGTACTACGTACGGAATGCTCTCGGGTCCTCCTGTTACTTGGGCCGCCTCCCCCAGTCACCCTGTCTCCCCTGCTCAGCGCTACTCACCTTGGGTGAGGAAGGGACCCTCCTCATGGCCGCTTCAGCACAGGCCCACGTCCGGCTCCTTGGTGCGCTGGTGGGCCGAGAGCCTGGGTCTGAGTAGGCACCATGGTGCGGCCTGCCCAGCACTGGGCACTTGGAGTCTGACTGCCCCCGGCCCGCCAAGGCTGCCTGGGTGACGAGAGCCAGGTGCCAGCCTGAGGCCCATCCTCAGCCATCGGGCGCCCCGCCGCGATGGGGGCGGGGGCGGGCGCGGCGCAGCGGCCCCGGAGCCAAGCGCTGCAGCGGGCCTGTTGCTGGTCTCCAGGCGGTGCGCACCCAGGCACCTCCGGGCCTCAAGCCTCAACGCTCAGGGACAATGGGAAACCAGTCTGGACGCGGCGGGCGGCAGGTGTCAAAGCCATGGGTGCGGTGCCGCCAGCTCTTCCCTTCTCCCTCCTTTTCTAGAACCGTCTACTACACCAGCTACAGGCAGGTGTACGCCACGGAGACCCGGACCGTGCTCAGGTGTTGCCGGGGGTGGAGCCAGCAGCCGGGCGGCCAGGGCTGCCTCTCCGGTGAGTGTCCCCGCCCATCTCTACCCCTATAGACACTGAATCGGCCTCGTAGAGACCGTGTGTCCAGGGACTGACCTTTCGGCAACCGAGGGACACAGCCTCTGCCCTCATGTCCTGCCGCTGGTGGGACATGTCACAGGAGCATGAGTGACATCCAGGGCCACACATTCCACTGGCCTGTCACTGAAGGCTGTTAGAACAAAGCAATTCAAGAGAAAAGGGACCGGGACGTCCCCCATGCCGATGCTGGCAGGGCCAGCATAGAGAGCGGGCCATCTGCCGGCCTGGGTGCTTGGCACCATCCGGAGGGGTCTCCGGCGCCTCTGAGCCTGGCTCCTGGCCCCTGAACCTGGCTGCCCTGCCACACCCCCGCCCCTGCTCTCTGGGCCCAGTCTGTTCCCAGAAAGGCCGGGCTGGGTACTGGGCCCCGGCCTCTGTGGGACGCAGGAGAGCCACTCCGCCCTGCCTCCTCCTCCAGGCCCTGGGCCTCAGCTGTCTTGTCCTCAGCTGAAGGGACTCGCTGCTGCCCTCCGAGAGTTTGTCCTGGTGGACGCAGCAGGTGGGGAGCCCCCGTGTCCAGGGGCTGACGACACGGAGACCGAGGCTCTGAGAGGCGCAGCTGGTCTGGAGGTGGGGCGTCGGGTCCTGGCCGGCTGCTGGGGAGCCTCTGCTTTGTGACAAAACGGGGCTCACGGGGGTGGAGGGCCGCTGAGGTTGGCGGGGTTGGTGGAGTCAGTGCACCTCCCCTGAGAGGTGAACCCGAGGCCTGGCGTCTCCCGAAGCAGCGATGTGGCATCCCGTGACGTGAGGGGTGGCTGGGGTCTCGCTCCCCACATCCAGGGGTTACCCACGGCGGGCCGTCTGTGACTGGGACGGGACACGGACTTCAGGGATCACATCACAATGTGACCTCGGGGCCCCTGGGTCCCTTCTCACACAGAAAACATGGGGGCCGAAGACGACCTTACGTGAACTCCGGGGGAGAAAGGGAAAGGACAGGACGTGGTGATGTTTTCTCAGGCGAGGAAATGAACAATTCTCTCCCGGAAGGGAGTGGAGGATGGAGGAGAAGGAAACAGCTCAGACCCGGGCTGGAAGGACGGCAGGGGACGGGGGGCGGGTGGATGCGGGCCAACTGCCCCGGCTGGGGGGCCCCGCCCGGCAGCGGCCCTTCTCTCTGAGGTCTGATCACAGTGCTGGTGTGTGCGGCTCTCAGGGGGCTGGCGTCGGGAAAACAAAGGGGTCCGTTGAGTGGGTGCAGGGCAGACATCAAAGCCAGGCTCCCGTTTCCGCTCGGCTGCGGCGAGGGCTCCCCAGGCCGGCTGGACGGTGGCTCCGTGGCTTCAGCAGCCCTGACGCAATAATGGGGCAGAAGGGAGGGAGCGGGGCCAGGCCTGTGTCCCCGTCCCTGTCCCCGGGGCTTAGTCGGGGGAGGCTTGGCCTCCCCACCCAGTAAGGGATGTGGGTGCAGGACTAGGGGCGGGGCTCCCGGGCTGGGGTGGGGCCAGCAACGGTCCCAGGACTGTCTGCCCTGCGTCTCTGGGCTGGGGCCCCGAGGCCCTGGGCTCCTCCTGGGTCTGGGGGTGGCCATCCCAGGGTCGGGCGGGAGGAACAGCGGGCCGAGGGCCGGCCCCTCCCCACTGTGGAGATAGCCGGGCGCTGGGTTTTCGGGAACGGAGGCCGAGGTTGGGGTGGTCCGGGGCCCGGGCCGTGCCAGTCTCTCCTGCCCGCTCTGGCTGAGCTGAGCTCAGGCCGCGCCGCAGCTCTGTCTGCCCGCGAAGGACGAGGTGGCTCTGCCCTGGCCAGCGGCCGGCGTGGGGATGCAGCAGGCGGGGCCCGAATCCACCAGGAGTCCCTCTGCACAGAGTGGGGTCTCAGCCGGTACCCTCGCCAGGCAGGGGGTTCTCAGTCCCTGGGCCTGGCCTTGGGGGTCCAGGGTGTCCTCTCTGCCAGGAGACGTGGGACAGGATGACCATAGGCAGGGTCCCCATGGGCTGGGGTCCCTATGGGATGGGGTCCCCACAGGACAGGGCCCCCACGGGAGAGGATCTCCGTGGGACAGGGTCACAGCACGTGTCCGGAGCCTGAAACCCTGGCTTTCATGGCTGTTTAATTATAAACAGTCTATTTTAGGGCAGAACTGACGTACGGATGTATTTGGCTTTTATCTGTTTGTTTCAGTGATCCCGGAAAAGCCCTGTGATCTGGCCTCTCAGGATGCTCATGTGTCCCCCGTGTCGGGGTTGCCAGCGTGTGAGGGGAGGGCGTGGGGGTCCACGGGGGACTGGGCGGGGGCCGGGGATCTCGCCCAGGGCAGGGGTGCCACATGGGGTCATTGTCTGGGGTCACAGCGGCGCAGTGGCTCATACCGTCAGGAACAAGCTTACCGAAGGCTGAGGGACTACTTTGTTTACGCTCCGAACTGAACATCAGAGGGTGATCGAGGTCACAGGACAATTGAAGATCAAGGGACAATCTCATTGGGCATCTTCACTGCGTCAGAGGAGATTAAACCACCTACGGTTCCCGAGAAAGCGCCACACCTGTGAGAATCCCACGAGGCCCCCTCGCGGGGATGTATGCATTCTGCTCATCACCGTGTCCGCGGTGACGGCCTAGCAGACTCCACGGGGCAGTGTCTGTCTGCTTGTGAATAGACATCGCACATGGAGGCCCACACCGGGACCCAGAGGGCCCCCTCTGCATTTCCGGCTCTAACGTGACAGCTGGGAATTGTGAGGATGGCCCCAGGAGCAGGATCCCAGGATAAAGAAGCATGGACTTTTCCCACGTTCCCTGGAGGGGATTTGGGGCTTGTTGGGAAAGACGTCCAATGAAATGGCACCTGCGTGCCATGCGGGCTGAGCCAGGTGACCCTTTCTGGGTCAGGAGGAACCTGGTCGACGCGGTAACAGGAATTACCCATTCAGAAAACCCGCACCGTGGGCTTCTCTGGGTCTGCGACCCATCGGGAGGGGGCAAGGCGGTGCCCAGGACCGACGCAGCTGCCGCGCGGGCCGCTCCCCTAAGCCTCCTAACTCCAGCCGAGCAGGACCGACAGGACGCAGGACCAGCGAGCTGGTGTGCGGGCACCCAGTGTGCCCTTGCGCCCCGGACTCTGACCCTCAGAGCTGCGCCAGGTGCCGGCGCCGCGGGGGACGCCTGCAGGCCGGTGGGAGGCCTCCCCCTTTCTCCTCCTGGCTCTGGAGCCCTGCCCCGCAGTCTCTGGGAGCGTCCACAGGAAGACGCGCACGGGTGACGGTCAGAGGCACCCGGGACGCCTCTACGTTTCCTGGACCGAAGTGGACTGATGGCTGACTCTTTCATTGTCCCATGGGAACCAGCTCGGTTTCACTATGTACTTGCTCACCCCTTCGCGCCCTCACTCATCCATCAGTTCGGTTTTTGCTCCACTGCCACCGAGGCCTGGAGATTCAGAGGGACCCGGTGGAGCAGTGCCTGCCGTGGGGAGCTCAGGTCTCATGGGGAGGCTGGCGACTAGCAGACCCAGAGGCTGTGACGGGGAGCTCAGGGCCACCTGGGGCGTCTGCATGAGGATGGGCAGGGAGGCCAGCGGTGGGTGTTCAGGACCCGGGCTGGAGCGCCGGACAGGAGGAAGCGCGGGGCGGGGGCCGAGGGGAGCGGTCCGTGCTGGCCGCTGGCCTGGGTGGCATGGGAAGGTGGGCACCCTGCCCGTCTGTAGGGAGAGCGCGAGCCCTCTCTCTGCCCCTGTCTCTCGGGGCTCGAGTTTCCTCCCGACCCCGAGAGATCTGCTGAGAGAGCCCCCGGCCCCTGGGAAGCCAGGTAAGGGTCTGGGGTGGCTGTCTCTGGGACCCCCCTCCCCACCCAGGCTGGCCTGCCCACAGACGTCGGGGCTGCAGGCTGGCTCAGGGTCCCCCCTCTGAGCTCCTGTGCGTGGTGCAGCGGACGGGGACGCAGGTGAAGGGCCCCCGTGTGGGAACGGCGCTGCCTTCCAGCAGGGGCGCCCGAGTCAGGTTCTCCGGCTCCGCCTCCACTGTCCCCCTTTCGTACTCTCTGCCGCTTCCCTCATTTCTCCATCATCCCTCCAGCCCTTCCAGAACCTTCTCTCTATCCCAGTCCAGGCTCTCTGCCACCAGGGGACACCAAGCGGCGGTCAGGCTGGAGCAGGGCAGGGGCGGCCCCTGGCTACCAGTCATGGTGAAACCTTGCTTGGATGTGGCCTGGAGACACAGGCGTGTGTGGGACGACGCCGGGCCCCGTGGTGTTTGTGCGGGAATGAGAAGAAGGCGTGCGCCCGTGCAGAGAATGGCAGGAAGCTGCTAATGGTGTTGGGATTCCTCTGAGACCCACTTAGCAAGCACGGTGATCGGGGGGTGACCGAAAGAAAAAGTGTCGGCTGGGCAGGGCAGTGGTGCCGGATGACCGGGGCTTCCCCGGGTCCGCGTGGCCCCACCGCAGGCGCGCCGCAGGGGGCAGCTGGGCTCCAACTTCTGGCTGTCGGGGGTCGCCTTCTTCCTGCTCGGCGGGTCTCTGAATTCCACATCTACCCCAGCTGGGTGGCAGATTTTGCCTGGACCCTCACGCTGTTTCAGCCGTAGTTGCCCTGGGTCCTGGCTCCCCCTCATCAGATGACGGGGCTCCTGGCCTGGAGCAGCTCTGCCCCCCGGGTTCCCACAGGCAGACCCCGAGATGGACGCAGCCAGGAAGAACGTCTGCTCGCACCGTCTGTGCGCCTGTGCGCAGGACGGAGGGGCGGGGCCGGGGCGGCCGGGGGAGCCAGCCCTGGGACAGGGAAGCCCTGCCTACAGCGCGGCCGGGAGGTCCCGTGCGCAGGGCTTCTCCGAGCCTTTGATGCGCGCACGTGCCCTGCGGACTCCCGAGACAGACCATCTGGGGGTTTCCAAACTAATTCTCTCAAAAGAAAGGAAGAAAAAGTAACAGTGAAGTCAAAACAGTAACGTAGCGCCCCAAAGCGCGACCGAGAAGTACCGGCCCAGGTGGCACATTGTACAAACGGCAGAGGGCCGGCGCTCAGGCTCCTGAGGGCAACGGTGAGCAGGGGCCATGGGACCCCCGTCCTGCCACCAGGGAGTGGAGGGAAGGGAGGGGTAAACCGCGGGCCCATCAGTGTGAACCGCTGCAGAGGAGAACGAGGCAGGGGAGGGGCTTGAGGGACGGACCGGTGCTGCTGGCTCCAGCGGGGCTCCGGAAGACCTTCCTCTCTGTCCAGGGCACGCGCGGCCCGTGTGATGTGAGCAGGGGACCTTGCATGTGCCTGGGCAGGAGATCCCGATGGCAGAGGGAATGGAAGGCGTGGAGCCAGCAGCTCGGGGGAGTGGGGGGCGCTCTGCTGCAGCCCCTGCCCACGGGAGCCACGGACTGGACGATGCCCTGGCTCTGTGCCTGCGACCTCGGGCCCTGCGGCGGGGCGGGGCTCGGCGCCCCTGCGCCCAGCTGCGGCCCTGCAGGCAGGCAGCCTGGCAGGTGTCCCTTCCTGGGGCCGGGCCTCAGGGAAGCCACCCCCTGCTTTCCTGCCTCTGCTGCTCACTCGTCCTCTTCCGTTCTGGCCGCAGTCAGCCCCGCGTCCAGCGTGGGGACCGGCAGAGCTGGCACACGCCGCCCGTGCGCGGTCACACTCGTGGCAGCAGCCCGGCCGCCCTCGCAACCGGCCTGGCGCCCCACCCCTGCTGCCCACCCCTCCTAGCAGACATCGGGGAAGGGTGGGGGTGGGGCGGGGCCCACGCGGTGGCCCACAGCCTGCCCAGCGCACCCCAGGGCTGAGCCTGCACGGAGCCTGCGTCTTCGCGCCCCAGGCCGTCCTGGGACTTGCTCCGCGACCTTCGCCCTTCGCAGAGGGCGGGAGGTTCAGTCATAGATTCCACCTGGAGCTGGTGGTGTGTGGTGGCAGGACCCCAGCCGGAGCGATGCAGGACCAGCCCTTCTGGAAGGCTCTGGAGGGTTCAGTGTTTGGGGTTGGAGGCCAGGGCCTGGAGGGGCCCTGGGCTTGTCATTGGGACCTGTGCCCTCTTGACCCCCCACCTCTGCCATTGACAGGACAGACTCCCAGACTCAGGGTGGCCAGCGTGAGTCTGGGTGGCCCTGGAGACCCACCAGTGTGGTGGGCAGTGGTCTCGGCGCAGCGGGTGGGGAGCCAGCCTGGGGGACTTGGTCCTTCCTTAGGAGCCTGGAGGGGGGCTGTCTCCCTGCAGCGAGGGTCTCAGGGTCGGGGGGCTGGCATGGGAGCACCTGATCCAGGCGCTCAGCACCCAGCCGGCATTGAGCGGAAGGTCAGGTTAGGGTGGCAGAACCAGGGACGGGGACAAAGCCAAAGAGCTCTGGGCCTGCTCTGCCCCTGGGCCCCCAGGCAGGTGGCCGCCCGGAGCCACCCACCGCTGCCAGGAGGGGAGCGCTGTAGTTCCCGCACCCTCCACACACAGGCAGCTCTTACCGGCTGCGCGGGGCGAGGCTTGGGAAATGCCTCCTGGAACCTCGACCAGAGAGATAAGAAACCCTCCCTGAGTCAAGTGCTGTGAGGCCCCACGACCGCAGCCTGAGCCCGCCCGGCTGGCAGGACCCCGGTGCCCTGTCGTCCTCGCCACCCCCCACCTTTCCCCGTTGTCTGCACGTTCCCTCGCCCGACCTCGCCGAACCCCTGAGCGCCTCCTACAGCCGTGCCTGCAGGTGCCCTGCGACAGGTGGCGGGAGGTGCCACCACCGTTAGCTACTGTTAGTGTCAGTGGGAAGGCTATGGACCCGCCCGGGTGTCCCTTTGCACGGGGTGCCTGTCCTGGCACACGCGGGCCTGTGCAGTGCCACGCCACGCCTGCCGAGCTTGCCTCTGTCCCGGGCTCCGTGGCACCCTGTCTTCCCAGCATCCCACAAGCCACGGACCCTTGGCCTCCGGACCCTGGTTCGGGGCTGAGCTTTGTGTGTCTCTGATTCCCTTCTCTTCCGTCTGTGGTCCCTGTGGTCCCTGTGGACCCGCGGGCCATGAGCCTCCTTCCTCTGTCTGCGCCCCGGCCTCCCGCCCTCCCCGGGGCGTCTTGACAGAGGACTGTCACCTGCAACCCTGCCTGCTCTTTGGTTGTTTATCCTTTCCTTCCTTCCTTCACCCGTTCGTTCACTCACTCAACAAAATGCATCTCACGCCTTCTAAATATGGCCGAGGAGTGTGCTGGTGAGGAAGATGGGGTCGGTGGCTGCCCTCAGAGAGCCCGTGACTTGAGAGGGAATGAGCGGCCACCCCCGTAAGTGCTGAGGCAGGTTGAGAGGCTATGAGGGGAACCCCAGCCTCTCATAACCACAACAGGGCGCGGTGAGTTGGGGTTTTTGCCCCGCCCAGAGGGGCTCCACTGAACCGAGACCACAGACGGCCGCGGCGGGGTGGGGCCAGTGTGTGGGCACAACAGCAGAGCAGGGGCCAGTGACCTGACGGCAGGGCCAGGCGGCCTGCCCGTGGGACCTTCCCAGGCTTGGGGGCTCGGCCCTCAGGTGTGGTCCAGGCTGCGGTCGGGGGAGGGTCTGCATCCTCTCCAGCCCCGAGGCCCCTCCTTCTGGGTCCACTTCGTGGGGGTACACCCCAGGGGCTCTGTGTCCTGGCGGGTGGGCGGGGGGCCGCCCCCAGGCTCCTGCCCCGCTCACGGGCCTTCTCCTCTCTCCGCAGCCGAGTGCAGCTCTGGTGTCTGTTTTAACGGTGGCAGCTGTGTGTCCGGCTCAGCCCGACCGTGCCGCTGTCCCCCAGGCTTCCAGGGCCCCCGCTGCCAATACGGTGAGTGGAACCCTTGTCAGGCACCGAGGCTCTGGCTGCGGGCAGGGGGCACAGGGGGACCCAGGATGACTGTTCCTGTCCACCACCTTCACCCTGGGGGCCCTGCCACCCACCCGCGTGGTAGGAGGAGGGACTGACCCTGAGGCCCCTTCCTCAGCGGACGTCTCGCACCCCATCGCCTCAGAGACCCCTCCATCGAGCCCTCTGTGGATGGGGCGGCAGGTGCGGACACGGGCAGGTCAGGAAGCGCTAGTCCCGGCGGTCTCCGAGCTGCCCGCCCGCCTCACCAGAGTCTCCCATGTCCTTGATGTTGGAAGATGGGGGGGGCACCTGAGGGTCCTACCTGAGGCGATCGGTTGAGAAAACAGTGGCACGTCAGAAACCGAAGCCTGACACTCCATGGAAACCAAACCGCTGCGTCGCTTGGGAAAACGTTGGCACGGTGCTCTGGTTCACGGGCTGAAGGCAGGCACGCGGGGCGGGGGTAGAGTTTCTGTAAAGTGAACACGCGTGCGTGAAAAGTGTCAAAAGTAACCCCGCAGCCGTTCCCCGTAAACCCCCGATCAACGGGAGGCCAGCATGACCTCTGGCTCCCCCTCCGTGGGCTGCTCCCCCGGGTCTCACTCGCAGGGTCCTGCTGGGACGGGGCACAGGGTCACGCCGCCCACCACCGCTGCCACTGCACAAACCAAGCACTCCCAGACGGTTTCCGGGGCTTTGAACTTGCTTCTGGTGAGCAGCTGGGGGCTGCTTCCGGGTGGACGCCAGGGCAGACATCCTGAGACGAGCGTCCACGCTTCCAGGCACCCAGCGGGCGGCGGGGGGAGATCAGGAAGTTGTGGGGAACGGCAGGTTCCCCCGCTTGTAGAGGGGCACCCTCCCCTGTCGCTGTTCCCTGTGTGTTCCCAGGTGGTGCCCACCCCCGGGTGCTGGGCCCAGGGCAGGGGTCCCGGGGAGGCTCTGGCTTCCAGAGTTTGGAGAGGGTGCCGGTAGCCAGAGGTGAGGCCGAGGGTTGGGAAGGCAGGCGGGCTGCGCAGCTCTGGCAGCTCGTCGAGGGCCCTCTGTTCGCTGGAAGGTTCCGCGCTGAGCCTGCCTTTCCCTGGGCCCTGGGAGGGCTGCTCCTCGCAGGGAGGGAAGAAGGGCCCCTCCAGGGGCTGAGGGTCCCTGCCCGGTGCCTGTGCCTCCCAGAGCCCTAGCCTCAGCCAGCCCTCTCTGGGGGCTTCTCAGAGGCCATCCAGCCCACCCCCAGGCATCCGAGGTCCCTGCAGGGACAGAGGCCCTGCGGCCAGGCCCCCCTCCCCTCGGTGTCAGTAGTTACGTGATAGGTGGGTGCGGAGAAATGCTTTGAGGACCTCGTGGGTCATTCGTGCTTCTTGCCTTGGATTTCATTTGGAATTACCATGGTTGGGGGTGCTGGCGAGGATGTCCGTCCTGGTGGCAGGCTGCCTTTGGGGACGTTGCTGGGACGAGGGCTGTGGCTTGACAGTCAGCAACACCGATGGTGCCGCGGCCCCTGTGGCGGGGGAGGGTGGTGAGGAGGTGATTCTGGAGTGTGGCCTGTCCTCGGCCACGTCCTTCAGGAGACGGTGGTAACACCTTAGGGCCGGACTTGCACCAGACCTCCCTCCTCGCCTACCAGTCCAGGTGCCCAGCTCAGGGCCGCGTGGGCCCGAGCCCCTTCTGTGCCGAGCAGCCGCCCCCGCCCTGAGATCCCCACGCTTGGCCTCCTGGGCACCAGAGGGGGTGAGGGCTGGTAGGGCACCATGGGGGGA